>JAABKJ010012176.1:0-10579 GCA_011634705.1 Andricus grossulariae
CATTACTACTATCCAACCGAGCAATTCACGCCTACCCCGAAAGGGAAACGGCTTAATGATATAATAATAATAATAAAGTGATTACGATGATTTCACGGGATTTCAAAGGACTTTGAGAAGGTTCCAAATTATATCCACGGATTTGAGAAGATTTTGTAAGATTTTAACAAATTTAACTGAATTTCAAAGGATTTCGGAATATTATGACGAATTTTAGGGGACTTCTCGAGCAATTTTTATGGCTTTTAAAGATTTTAATAGATTAGAAAATATTTTAATTGATTTCAAGAGATTCGGGAAAATTCCCAAGGGTTTCAAAGATTTCAATGAATTTTAAAGGGATTTGAAGAAATATCATAATATTTCAAAAGATTTAACAGAGTTTCAAAGGATGCAAGGATATTTTTATTGGATTTCAAAGATTTGCAAGGATTTGAAGGAATTTCAAAAGAGTTCAAAAGTTCTAAAGTATATCCACGGATTTCGTAACATTTTAATAGATTTAAAGGAATTTCAAAGCATTTTTGAATATTATAAAGGATTTCAAGGAATTTTAATGGCTTTTAAGAGATCTTAATGGATTTTAAAATATCTTCAGGGATTTCAAGCGATTCGGAAATATTCCCTAATATTTTAAAGATTTCAATTAAATTTAGAGAGATTTCAAAGGATCTCATAATATTTCGAAATATTCCACGGAATGTCAAGGGTTTGAACCGGTTTTTTTCGAGATCTCAAGGGATTTCTACGGATTTTAAAGTATTATAAGGGATCGTCATGGGATTTTAAAAAGAATTTTCACATGATTTAAAAAATGTTAAGAGATTTAGACAATTTTAAAAAGAATTCACGGGATTTCATGGAATTTCACGAGATTTCATGAAAGGTGTACACCAGATTTTAAGAATGGTTAACTACTCGACTCTATATTTACTGGACGTATGTCATATGAAACATTACATAATAAAAAAGAAATAAAACAAATAATAATATAATGTATATAATAGTATAGAAAGTAATTTTAACAGCTAAAACTGGTTTCAATTAGGATATATTAACAAAATAATTAGAAAGAGCGAACTTACGAAAGTAATGCTTTGGACTCCCCCTCACCCCTAAGTAAGGACTCACAAGATTTTCCGGGCGCCCCCCGATCCCGCAAATCCTTACGTAATTAATCGAAGCTCCCTTTACAATTTTTACAAGGAAAATTAGGACCACACAAACGTTCCTTAGTGACTTTCAATTAATTTCCCGAATTCTCCACTAGATATATCTCAATTCGCGTAGACGTGAGTTGATGCGAAAAAATGTCGGTAAGGTAGGAATCGGGTAAGTACTACATGGCCTTACTTAAATTTTATTTTCGACTTACTGCAGGGAAGAAGGTTTCGTGAGGAATTCTTTGAATCTAAGTTCGAAGGCTTGACCAATTGTGGATATTACGTCTTGGGCTAAACCACCACCACATTCCAGGACATAACAAGCACGCCATTCTTGCATATTTTTCGCTACGTAGGCAACGAAGTCTAAAATTTCCTGAAAAAGGAGAATCTCAATTAATGATGTGTAATAAATATTGAATTTCATTGATTTTATTTTCCAATTTCAATTTTTAAAATTAAATATTAAATTTGGAATGTAAATTAAAGTTTGGAAGCTATACAACATTTATTCGGAAAATTTACCGTATCACCACCCGAGGCAAAGGAGATTCTAGGCATTTCGTGTTTAGCGATTACTTGACCAGTTTCAAGAATCGTTAAGGCTAAACTACAACTACTGATGGTTAGATTGATGTTTGATCCAGCATGTTCCATGCAAGGCTTGTCGGCAATTGCTCTTAGAACTTTTCTATCAACCTGTTAAAATGATAATTTTAATTTTCGTTATTTTAAATCTGTTAAATTTGTTTGAAAAAAATTAATTTTCATGGAATACTGACCCTTCTTTTTTTATCAGCCGATTTCAATCCTGCTGCTTCACATACTCTATTTATACATTCTCTGTAAAGACGAAATGATATTTTAGATAAGGATATATATGTCAATCTAGACCACGGCAAATTTGATTTTAATTAGACATTTTAAATACATGAAATGGAATGGAAACTTACTTGGCCACGCAAGATCTCGTCTCGAAGTCCAAACTTTTCATGGACGTGTAGACTTCGAGACATCCAATATACTGCAAACAAGAAAAATTAAATTAAAATAAATATTTTATTAAACATTGTGAAAGAATAATGAGTAATTGCATAATTAATAACACACGATTTTAATGCTGATTATAATATCAGGGACCACAGTGCAAAAAGAGTTGAAAAAGCGGAATTAGGGGAATTTTCTCACGAAAAAGGGGAAGAATATGGGAAAGATTAAAGATTTATTTTTACATTTATAAAAGAAGAAACAATCTTCTTAAAATAAATTGCATAGTTTTTAAATAATGTTAGATGATTTTTTAAACGATTTTTGCCATTAAAGAATTTTTTTAAATTGGATATACTTAGCTCGTTGGAAATCTATTCACGGCAATATAAAAAAGCCCGAGAAAACATAACATTTGTTAAATAAATCATTTTGATACGTTTTAAATCATTCTTAATCTCATAATCAAGATATTTTCTCTTCTAAAAATTCCTTAATTAATAATTAAATTAGTTAAGTATAATTAAATATTTATGTACAAGATTCGCCAATTCATCCCTATTAACAAATTTTTAAATATGGAGCATTCTACAAATTTTCGAAACGAAATTCTTTGTAATCTTTTAGAATACCTTAAAATCTGTCTTCTCTAGAAATTCGTAAAAATCCCATATAATCGTAAAAATCCATTAAAACAAGTAAAAATATTTCGAAATTCCTTATAAATATAAAGTAAATTAAAATTATTAATTTTCGAAAAAAAAAACAGCTTAAATAAAATGCACGTGCGCGTTCACGGCCATTGATTTTTTTTCAAATATTAGAATAATGAAGTATTTAAAAATCTAGAACAACACATTTTTTAATATAAGGAGTTCTAAAATTGTTTGAAACGTAATCTGTTGAAATTTTTTGGAATCTTTTGAAATAACTTAAATTTTTTCTATGTCCTTTCATATCCTTTGAAACTGTTGAAATCCGTAGAAATCCCTTGAAATAAAATTAAATGTATTCCCTGAAGTTCTTTTGAAATTCGCTTAAACATCTTAAAATACCTTGAAATCTATGGAAATCGTAAAACTCCATTGAAATATTTGAAATTCCGTGAATATAAATTAAATTGAAATTACTCATTGCATTGCTTTAAATAAACCTTATAAATAAAACGCGCGCCTTCACGTCCCTCGATTTTTATCTTCTAATATTAAAAACTAAATTACTTAAAAATCCATAATATCAAATTTTGGAACATTAAGAGTTCTAAAAATGTTTTAAACTAGTTAAATAATTTAAAGAAATGATTCATTATAATTAGTAAGATATGTTTGAAAAAAATTGTTACGAAATTTTATTACTTTTACGGATGCCAATATTTTTTACGTGTCTGGAGATCTTAACTGTTTCCATTAATATTATTAGTCGCATGTTAGTGAATATTAAATCTTGAATTAAAATGATTTATATTTGAAAAATTTCCATGTACAATTGATAATTCATCAATAATTCTTGAATTTAAAACGTCTTTACATTAATTGAATATTATATGGAAAGTATATTTAATGAATAAATATTTAACATCTACTAAAAACTGCGCTTAAATTTGCCGAAAGGTTAAAAGCTGGATTTTGGTAGTTTTTGAAAATTGTTGAAATTCTAGAACTTATTAAATTTGTGTTCAATCGAAATATATCCTTACGATCAGTTGTAAATCTTATAATTCTCGTTTGAATTTGGTCTAATCGAAAAATAATTATA
Organism: Andricus grossulariae; assembly: GCA_011634705.1. Lineage (NCBI taxonomy): Eukaryota > Metazoa > Arthropoda > Insecta > Hymenoptera > Cynipidae > Andricus > Andricus grossulariae. The sequence goes on from JAABKJ010012176.1 coordinate 3,906, forward strand.
ATATATCTAACATAATGACAATCGTAATTCAAATTGAAACTAAAGATTCCATCGTACTTTAGTATAGTTAATTTCAAAAATATTTAATTTGTATAGATTCTGAGAAAAAAATATTTATGCTTTAAAGTTTTATTTAAATCCTAAATAGTTTAGTTTCAAATTAATAACATTTAAAAAAGTTACATTAATTACAAAGATAATTCTGCAATTAAAAAAAATAGCTTTCACTACTCTCGGTAGTATATTCTAGTTTTTGACAGAACAATTTTATAGATGTAAAACGAACACTTGTATTTCCAAATATCGTATATTAGAAAATTTTTGATAAATTTCCAACAGTTTAATTAATTCGAAAAATCACAGGAATTAAACAGAATCTCACTAGCACGCTTACAGTCTCCAGCATTCTTAACAAATTAAATTTTATTAACACAAGAGCCTTCAGAATTTGTCTCAATATTGTTAAGCACAGTTAAGATAAAATTTGTAATTCATTGACATTTGAATTCCCGCGCCGCATGCGCAGTAATTCCCGCTAGATGGTTTAATCAAAAACATTATTTTCTTTCAAAATGCTGCTTATTTAATCCCTATTGAGAATATTGTGTGTAAAATTCATAGATTATATGAGTCCTTAGTCCTAATTTTACAAAAAAGAAATCGAAAAAAGATAGAAATAAACTCGAATCACACTTTGAAAATTACATTCGAAATTCATCGGTCACGTGACCAAATTCGCCCGTCTGTACAAGTTTAATCAAAATATTTACATCGATCTCCGTGTTTTTTTTTTGCCTAAAAAACGCATTTTTTCTACTGTTTTTCAACGAAATTATACCAGGTTATTACGTCCGAGTTACCGGGGATGAATAATTTATAATAGTTTTACGAAATTAATTCGATTTGTACTTTATTTCTGACTTGATTTCGCGATTTCTTGGCCTGCAAATATTTCGGGTTGTTTATCGTATACCCGAGTGAATTCTGACTTTAAAATCCGATAATTTTTTTATCAGAATCCACAAATTCGTGAATGAGATGACTCGAAATAATGTTTGAAGACATTTTGACAAGATCAGAATGTTTTTGCGGTGTTTTGCGAGTATATGAGGTCCGAATTTCGAAAGTGTTTACTGATATCGTTTCCAAATTTTTTATTTCGCGTAAAATTGTGTTCGAACTAATGCTGTAGATTATTCTAATTCAAAAGTGGACGGAGTATTTCGTCTTTCATCATCTTTCATATTGTAAAAATTGAGTAAGTTTTGTATGTTGTCGTTTGGAAAATATAGGTTAAGATTTTTTTCTCAATAATATAGGTTAGAATAACAGCCGTGAAAGATTCTATTGTTCAATCAATATTTTTGACAAAATGGTGTCAAATTGATTACAACGATAAAAATTTGTGCCGAGATTGATTCAGGTCTCAGGAGCAATCTTAAATAAATATTTATTGTGAAATACCGCTTAGATTTTTTCTGAGAAGTTAATAATAAAAAAAATTTTCTGAACTATTCTTAGTTTCTTTGAAGTAAAATTAAACCTTTCTGTTTAGAATATTACTATAAGGAAAGTTACCTTTCCAATAATTTAAAGATCATTAAGTTAACTATAATTTTTTATAAACTAATAAAATTAATTATCTTAGGCTCGTTGATGTATGTGGTGAACTTATAAGCTTCATAATAAATAAATAAGTTGACGAATAAATTAAAATTATGTATATATACCATATTGAATTCAATATGAAACGCTTTAAATATATTGAATGTTCAACAAAATACTTGAATTTTCAACCAACTACTTGAAAATGCAATAGTTAAATTTTCAGTTTAAAAAAATCAATTGTCAATAAAAAACGGATTTTCAACCAAGAAAGATGACTTTTCTACCATAGAAGGTGAATTTTTAATCCAAAACGACGCATTTTCAACAAAATAGTTGAACCTTGACGAAAAAAGATGACTTTCACTAAATAGTTAAATTTTCAACAAAATAATTAAACTTTCAACAAAATATTTTAATTTTTAACCTACAAAGATGGATTTTTAACAAACAATTAAGATTGATGGCCTACTCAAAAAGACGAATTTTCAACGAAATACATGAATTTCCTACCAAATTGTTGAATCTTCAACTTATAAAGGATGAAATTTCATCCCAAAATGGAATAGTTAAATTTACAAATAAAAAGATTTAATTTTTAACAAAAGACAAGAACTTTAATTTAAGAAGGTCAATCTTAAAAATTGTATTTTTAACCAAGTAGTTCAACTCTCAAACAAGCAGTTGAATTTTCAACTAAGAATATGAATTTCCAACCAAATGTATGCATTTTCAACAAATAAGTTAATTCATAACCAAATAGTTTTATTTTGTACCAGATTGTTGAATTTTCAACTAAAATTATGAATCTTTAACGAAAAAAAAGGTAGCTGTACACAACTAGATAATTAACAAAATCAGAATTTTTTAGGAGAGCGAAAAAACATTCTTGTAAAATCGAAATTACTATTTAAAGATAAGAGATGACGCGTTGCCACAATACGGAAATGACTCGGCTGCGGACTGCGATAAAAAATGTAATCTTTAGTTTAAATAAAAAGAAAAATTTACTCCCGACATATTGAGTTTCTGAATGAGAGTAAAAAATATTGATCTAAAAAAGTTAACCAATTCCGAGTAAATCGTTCAAGAATTTTGAGGTTAAAATTTAACAGGTTTTGAAAATCGGTTTTGGGTAGCGATTGAAAATCGAATGTTCAATTTTTCACAAAAATAAAAACTTGCTCCCAAGATACGGGGAAACTAAATAAGAATAACAAATGTTTGATACAAACAAATTATTCTGTTCAGAGAAAATCAAACTTTATTTTGACGGTATCGCTCTGAGATAGATGATTATTCGACGAGAAGACTATAAAAAGGTTTTTTTATTAAACGATAATAATTTTAAAAAATATCGTGAAGATTGAAAAAAATTATTACTATGCTAAAATACATACTACCCTAAAATTTTGACTACATAAAATTTAAATTACTCCTGCTTTCAAGCATAGCCTGTAAAATTGTATACTTACTCTACCTACCGTACCTAATATAACATTTAAATTACAAATTTACTTCGTCAAGTTGGTGCGAATTGCTGTTTTATTGTATTTCAAGCTGTTTTGCCATAAACATTAGCACGTAATCGTTAAAATAAGCAAGGGAGATTTTCATTTTGAATAAAAAGTGGATGAATTTTCAACTAAATTGATGAATCTTCAACAAAAAAATCAACTTTTAACAAAAAAAGTTCAGCATCCAACCAAAAATATTATTTATTGACCAAGAACATTAATTTTCAACCAAATAGTTGAGTTTTGAACTAAAAAAAAAAGATAAATTTAGAACCAAAAATGGAATAGTTAAATTTTCAGTAAAAAGAAATTAATTTTCAAGAGAAGAGTTGAATTTTCAACCAAAGAGATAAATCTTCAACAACAAAAATGAATTTTTAACAAAGTATTTCAACTTTCAATCAAGTAGTGAATTGTTTGACTAAAAATATGACTTTTTAACAAAACACAGTAAAGTCTCACCTATTTTCCCTCTCCCTTTCTCACGTGTAGAATGTATTTTCTCAGTCATGTTCCATTCTTTTGTCGATTCACGACCTTTCAGTTTCACGAAATAAAATAAAATATTCTAAATTTCAGGTTAGTGGTACTCTAACCTCAAATTTCGGACATGTGCTTGTATTTCGTGAAACTGAAAGGCCTTCAACCGATAAAAGGATGAAGAAACAGAATTGCGCGAATGCATTCCATTTTTGGAAAGATTACTATTCAGACCTTTATAACTTAACTTTAAGTTTAGGAGGTTTTCTTCAAACAGTTGTATGCAGTTGCAGCTTTGCAGTACCATGTACTAACCTTCCTGACGGCTGACACTTCCACCTAGACTAGCACATCGTCGCGGTACGTCATGCTGCAAGACTAAATATGCCGCGAAATATTTGCAACGTTTTTTGATTCTATTAGATATATTGATTTTTAGTTTCCAAATTGTCGTACGCCAACAAAAACTCTTGAAAGACACTTGAAAAACACTGATGCATGCATGCAGACTAACGGACCGCGACTTTTTCAACTGTGCAAATTCGTTTCCAATTGGAATGCATATTAATCGCAACCGTCTCTCGCCCCTTGACCTGAGAATCTGCGTGGGCCAGCAATTCCAGGAATGTCGAATGTATTTATCTGTATTATTATTGATAGTATTTATTGATTTCAAATCAACCCGCGTTTTTCGGATGAAAAAGTTGCGTACAGGCGGCGCATCGATACAAGAATGGGGCAGCCAATGAACGTCGTCTGACCAAAATATCCTGCCCACTCGCGGTAAAGGTCGCCATCAGCGTGGAAATAAAAGAATCATTACGTTCCAAGCCTGGGGAAATAGGCGAGACTTCACTGTAGTTGTATTTTCAACAAAATAATAAAATTTCCAATCAAATACGAAAAATAGAATTTTCAACTAAACGAGATGAATTTCGAACTAAAAATACAATACTAGACTTTTCAACCGAAAAAATTAACTTTTAAGGGGCCATTTTTCGTAAAATTTGTTAAAATTTATCACCAGGAAACGTACTAAACGTTATCTAAGTTGATAATGTCACTTTCAGTGACACCCCCCCCCACCTCCCCCTATCACCACCCATATTTTTTGTATGTTGTGTGAAAAAATGCACGAAGTGGAATACTTCGCGGAAACAACTAAAAATGTTTTTCTTTTATATTTCCAGGTGTTCGTGTTTGCCTTGTAAATAATTCGAGTTTCGCGCGTGAGTGGAGGCATAAATTGTTGTTTTAATTAGAAATTTAGTTAAAATTAAATGTAAGTCTCAATTACAATATTTTGGATGACCAGAACCTCAATCAGAACTTAATTCGAAATTGTTCAAGGACAATTATTTTTGTATGAGTTATAACATTTCGCAACCAAAATGATTCCATGAATTCAATGCAATTACTTTTTCAAACTAAAAGAAATTTTAGCCCGTCAATAAAATTTATAATTACAAACTTTCTTTAGATTATTAATAAATTATTATCGCATTAGCTTTTTGTTTTTTAAATTGCTGCCTCCGAAAAGTATACTATTGGAATCTACTCGAATCCATTGAAACCTTTTTGGACTTCAAACTACTACTACGGACTCATCGTCGAATCAGGCTGCAGGTAAAATAATGCATATTTTGCAAGTAAATGAATTCATCTCATCGATTTCAATCAGATTTTTCATTTTCATTATTATTTCCAGAAACTGTAGGACAGGAAGTTAGCGGTTGCAGCCTAGGTAAGTCCACTTTTCATTTCCTCTTGTCTCCAATCATGTCATAGGATAATGGTCCGAATCGGCGCGGATTCAAGTTGTATTTTTATATGAAAATCACATAGTGATGGCTAACTGAACTTAATTGTTTTAATTAGAGTCTATAACGTATATTCGCCATTTATATTTTCTTAGATCAGGTTTAGATTTTTCTTGGTCCGCGATAAATATGCAAAATTTCTTTCTAAATATGAGAAATTTAAATTGCAAAGTTACTATTATAATTTTGAGTTCATCACTAAAAGAATTCGTGATATTAAGGGCATGTGACATTTATCCGATTCCTACTTTACGGACATTTTTTATGATCATAGTATCATACCAATTCCACGCGAAATGAGATATTAAGCTGTAAGTTTGGGAAAATAAAGAAAAGAGACTAAGGAACGTTTATGTACTAATACATTTTCAGAGATAAAACACAAATTTTCAATGATGATTATTTTTTTGTAATTGTAAAAGTTTATTAGTACACAAACGTTCCTTAGTCCCTTTTCTTTATTTAACCAAACTTTCAGCTCAATATCTAATTTCGTGTGGAATTGGTATGATAAAAAAGAAAAAAATATCGGTAAAGTAGAAATCAGACAAGTGTAACATGCCCTTAAACCCCCAAAAACGTAAAGTTAAATATTTCGATGTAACTTTGAGATCAAGAAAAGAAAACTGCCGGTGTATATGTAGAAGGATATTTAAATAATGTTATTTTCAAAACCAGTGTCTTTTCCTTAGATGCCAAGAATGCCCGAGGGAAAAAGTTATTTTCATTATTTATTTATTTTACACATTCAGTACTCTTTGAACTTTTTACACTCAAATTATGTTTCCCAAACTTGTTTTTAATTTTAAAGTTTATTCTTATAGTTTTCATTTGTGTTTGACTACAGTTATGAATTGCTTTAATCAAATTTTTTGTATATTGGTGTCTTTTGATTTTTAATCAATGATTTTACAAAATTACAATTGAATATAGATTTTTATATTATTAATATCAACTTCTTACAATAATTTGATGGAATTATGAAATAATAAAATAAAAAAACGTGCACGATTTTAGGTTGAAAACCATATTTTAAGTCTTCGAGACTGTGCATAAATTGTGAATAATTTCTCGTAAGGATAATTTAGTAAAAACGTAAGTAACATGTGTTATATTATATTCTACTATTTTTACATTCTCATCCAGAGAAGGTGTTAGATTTGTGTAAAATTTGACACCCCCGGTTTTTGTCAAATGTCCACGTTTTGAGACCCCCTGAACCCAAAAAACAGGTTTTTACGAATGTGTCTGT
>JAABKJ010012177.1:0-10579 GCA_011634705.1 Andricus grossulariae
GCCATCCTATTACTTTATAGCCGTATGGGAATGAACGCATGTTTCAATGTTCAAACATACCCCGCGCCTTCCATCCTTTCAAGTTTTATTTATTTTACGTTCCCCCTCTTTTTATGTTAAAATATCTCAGTAAACTTCATTTTTCTCTTTTATTTTTCACTACCTTGAAAGAGTTCGCTTTATTCGATATCTTTTTTTGCATATCCCTAAGTCGTGGTAAAATCATTTTGGACCCAGAAAGGAGGAGTTAAATTGAAGAATGCACAATTTAGAAATAAACTCATATTTATTCAGACTCAGTTTTTTATAACGTTTTCTCATCAACTATCAGTCAAAGTGGTCATAATGACTCAGTCTCTTGATATTTCGCAAAGGTACAATTATCCTTATGAGCTAATCTAATTACAAAGATCGCGGCTCCATCTTTTACAATCGTGAGAGCATAGCCTAACATCTAATGATACTGCAATCGCAGGTATTTATCAATCGTCGTCGTATCACTTTTCAAAGAAAAAAGTACATCTAAACCTAAATTCTTTCTATGGCAGCCGAGATAGCGTGCACCGTTTTGAATCAGCACAAAATAGAAAATTTCCAGAGCCTGTGACAGCGTGCCCAGAATAAATGATCGAAATAACGAGTCTGGAGCCTGATACGGCATACCCAGAAAATATCATCTAAAATAAAATGTCTGGAGCCTGTAACAGCGTACTCAGAATTAAATACAAATGAAAAAGTATGGAGCCTGTCGCAGCGTACCCAGAAGAACAAGTATTACCAACAATCTTGGAGCCTGTGACAGCGTGTCCAGGATAAATCAAAAAATAAACATAAAAAAGTCTAGAGTCTGTGACAGCGTGCCCAGAATAATTCATCAAAATAACGAGCGTAGAGTCTGATACCGCGTACCCAGAAAATATCACCTGAAAGAAAATGTCTGGAGCCTATAGCTGCGTGCTCAGAATTGAATACAAATTAAAAAAAGTCTGGAGCCTGTCGAAGCGTACCCAGAAGAACAAATTTTTTAAAATCTTGGAGCTTGCACAGCGTACCCAAGAAAGATCAGAAAAAGGTTCTCTGGAGCCTGGACAGCGTACCCATAAAAAACGAGATATCTGGAGCCTGTGTCAGCGTACCCATATCAAAAACAACGAATCTTTATCCCTCCGGAGTGTGAGGCCAGGTGGCCACTCGAAGAGGTGATCCGGTTAGGAAAATTAAAAAATTTGATAGAAAATTCTACTACTTGGTTTAAATTAACTTTTTTCTTAAGAAATTATATTTTGGGGTTCAAAAATCAATGTTTTGGTTGAAATTTCAAACGCTTTTTTGAAAATTCGTCTTTTTAGCTTAAAAATTTAATTATTTCCGTTAAGAGTTCTACTATTTGGTTAAAATTTAACTTGCTTGTTAAACATTCATATATTTCGGTTGAAAATGTAACTGTTTTGTAGAAAGTTCATTTTTTGCACTTGAAAATTTAACAATTCGGTGGAAAAATCTGCTATTTGATTCAAATTAACATTTTTGTTAAAGATTTATATCTTTTGTTTGGAAATTCAACTGCTTTGCAGAAGAATTCGTTTTTTCATCTTGAAAAATTCCGCTGAAAATCATTTTTTTGCTGAAAAATTAATATTTTTAAACTGAAAATTTAACTCTTCCATGTTTGGTTGAAAAGCGTCAATTATTAGTGAAAAATTCAACTACTTTGTAAAAAAATTAGTTTTTGTGGGTGGAGCATTGAATTGTTTTTGTTGAAAATTCAAATGCTTTGTTGAAAAATCATTTTTTAGATTGAAATTCAAATAATTTTGTTAAAAGTTTTCAAAACCTAACTTGTTTGTTGAAAATTCATATTTACCGGTAGAAAATGAAACTGTTTTATTGAAAGTTCGTCTTTTGAACTTGACAATTAAACAATTTAGTTGAAAAATATATTATTTGGTTTAAATTATCATTTTTGTTAAACATTCATACTTTCTGGTTGAAAATTCAACTGTTTTGTAAGAAAATTCGTTTTTTCAACTGCAAACATTTTGCTGAAAAAATCATTTTTTTCTGAAAAATTAATATTTTTAAACTGAAAATTTAACTTTTCCATATTTGGTTAAAAAGTGTTTATTTCTGATAAAAAATTCAATTCTTTTGTTAAAAATTTTTTTTTCTGGTTGAAAATTCAACTGTTTTCTAAAAAATTCGTTTTTATGGGTTCAACATTCAATTATTTTTATTGAAAATTCAAATGCTTTGATAAACAAATTTTTTAAATTGAAATTCAATTATTTGGTGAAATTTCTACTATTTGGTTGAAATTAACAATTTTCTCAAACATTTATATTTTTTGCTTGAAAATTCATTTTTTTTTGTAAAATTAATATTTTTAAATTGAAAATTTAACTATTCCATTTTTGGTTGGGTAATGTTGAGCGAATAATTCAAAAATTAATTTTTGTTAAAATTTTATATTTTCTGGTTGAAAATTTATCTGTTTCGTGAAAAATTCGTTTTTTGTTGAAAATTTGAATACTTTGTTAAGAAATCTTTTTTTTTTAGATTGAACATCAATTAATTTTGTTGACAGTTCTACTATTTAGTTGAAATTCAACTTCTTTGTTAAAAATTCATATTTTTCGGTTGAAAATTTCACTGTTTTGTAGAAAATTCGTCTTTTTAACTTTAAAATTTAACAATTTGATAGAAAATTCAACTATTTGGTTCGACTTATCATTTTTGTTGAAAATTAATATTTTTGGGATGTAAAATCAATCATTTTGATTGAAAATTCTAATGTTACATTATGGTAGAAAATTCGTATTTTTGGGGTGAAAATTTTTACTTCTGTGAGAGTAAAACTACTTTTTTTCTTGTTATTAATTTTTTTTTAAGATTCATTATTTTAGTTTGAAATTCATCTTTTCAGTTGAGGATTAACTATTTTGTGAAAATTTCGTATTGTTTTTTTTTCATGAAAATTAATCTTTTTTGATGAAAATTTATCTTTCAAATTATAAATTAATTTATTTGTTTGAATATTTAACAATTTTATCGAAAAAGTCTTTTTTCTATTGTTAAAAAGTTTTTTCAATGAAATTTAATTTTCAACTAAAAAAAAGGATTTTCAAACACATAGTTACAGTTTTAACCAACGATATGAATTATTAACAAAAAAGATGACTTGTCAATGAGGAATGTGATAGTTGATATTTCAACCAAAAAATGTGTTAATTTAAAATAAAAAATTGTTTAATTTAACCAAAAAACTCAAATTTTAACAAAGTAGTTAAATTTTCGAGCCAAAAAGAGGAAATTTTTAAAATCAGTCAAATTTTTGACTCGAAAATATGAATTTGCAAACATAAAGTTGTTTTTGAACCAAAAATTTACTGAACTTTGATTGACATAACTTGTAACAAAATATTTGAATTTCTGAAGAAAAAGATAAATTTTGTTATCAAAAATACGAATTTTCAACAAATTTGCATTTGCATTGAATGCTGAGGACTCATGCTGATCAAGTCTGCTCTCCCTGTCAGAAAAGAGGGAAGAGGTAAGAGGTAAGAGGAAAGATGTAAAAAGAGCGAGTGAAAGTAAAGTGCTGGACACGCGACTAGTGCACGCACTGGACGTTCGCAAACACACCCATCATTAGCGCAGCTAGGTCATTATTAGAAGTGTAACACACAGATTTACTCACACATTTGTTACTTGCAACTAGAGATCCAGGACATGGAAAAGTTAAATCTTCAGTCAAAAAAGTATTAATTTTTTGCGAAATAGTGGCATTTTTACGATACAATATTATATTTTCAGTTAAAAAGGAATTTTTTACCAAAACCCATTTCAATTTTCAACCAAGGAGATGAATTTTCAACTAAAATGATGAATCTTCAACCGAAAAATAAAATGTTAAAAAATTATTTCAACACACTTATCACGACTTGAGAATATTTCGTCATTTATCTAGTAGAATATAAAGTAGAACATCTGTGACTGGACAAGATATGTAGAAAACTTACTCAAATACATTTTACGTCGTGTAGTGGGAAAGCCAATCATAATTTGAATAAGATTGACTATGATAGTTTATAGCCGTCTCTTAGCGCCTTTCGAATAACTTTTTTACGATTCTTGGTTCATGACAACACAAGATCGAGATCTGTTTTCGAAAGACGAGATAAATTCTTGATTTCAAATTTTTTTTATCTTCGCTGGTATGAATAATAATAATGGTTAAGACATAAAACTAGGCTCTCAAGGATTTAATTCGTCACTATTTCAGAATATTTCGTCATTCAGCTAGTAGAATATACAGCAGAACATCTGTGACTGGACGAGATATGTAGAAAAATGACTAAAATACATTTTACGTCGTCTATTGGGAAAGCCAATCATAATTTCAATAAGATTGACTATGATAGTTTATAGGCCTCTTAGCGCCTCTTGAATAACTTTTTTAGGATTCTTGGTTCATAACAAGACAAGATCGAGATCTGTTCTTGAAAGACGAGATAAATTCTTGATTTTGAAGTTTTCTTGTCTTCGCTCGTATGAATAATAATAATGGTTAAGACATAAAACTAGGCTCTCAAGGATTTAATTCGTCACGCCTTGAGACTATTTTGACATTCATCTAGAATAAAGTAGAACATCTGTGACTGAACAAGATATGTAGAAAAATTACTAAGATAGATTTAACGCTATGTATTGGGAAAGCCAATCATAATTTGATTATGGTTGACTACGATAGTTTACAGGCGGCCTTTTAGCGCCTTTCGAACATCTTTTGCAGGGTTCTTGGTTCACAACAAGACAAGATTGACAATAATTTTTTACGAAACAGTTGAATTTGTACCATACAAAGATGAACTTTTAATGACGTACATTATTTTTGACTAAAAAGGTTCAATTTTATACCAAAAATAGAATATTATATTTTCAGTTAAAAAGAAATTGTTTAGCAAAAACAATTTCAATTTTCCACCAAGGAGATGAATTTTCAACTAAAATGACGAATCTTCAACCAAAAAATTAATTGTTAACAAATTAATTCAACACATCCATAATTAGCGCAGCTAATTAGAATTGTAACACACAGATTTACTGGCACATTTGTTATTCGCAACTAGAGATCCAGGACATGGAAAAGTTAAATTTTCAGTCTACAAATATTAATTTTTCACCAGAAAAAAATTAATTTTTCACGAAATAGTTAAATTTTCACCATACAAAGATGAATTTTTAATAACATACAGGAAATTTTAACTAAAAAGGTTCAATTTTATACCAAAAATAGAATATTGAATTTTCAGTTGAAAAAAAAGTTGTTAATCAAAAAAAGGAAGAATTTTCCACAATATAGTTAAATATTTACCTAAAGAGATGAATTTTCAACTGAAATAATGAATCTTCAATCAGGAAGAAAATAAATGTTGAATTAAATAGTTGAATATTCCACTAAAAATAAACAATTTTCAAGCGAACATGAAAAAGTTAAATTTTTAGTTTGAAAAATATTAATATTTCACAAAAAAACGAATTTTCAACAAAATAGTTTAATTTTCAACCAAATATATGAATTTTCAACTATAATGATGAATTTTCCACAAAAAATTAATTTTTAACAAATTTATTCAACACACCCATCATTAGCGCATCTAGGTCATAATTAGATATGTGACACACAGATATTTGAGAGAAAAAATTAACTTCAATGTTTAGTTATGATATTATTTTTATTTAAAGACTTTTATTTTGCACTCTATAAATTACTAAAGTTATTTTTTTTATCACATGTTTCGGTCTTTGTCCTATTCCCCTATTTTGAGCGTCTTCTCGTTTTTCTACTGAAATGCAAATTAAATAATTAATATATGTATGATATAATAATATATACTAGAATATAATTAATTATTATAATTAATTATATAAGTAAAAAGTGAAAAAATCTAACTGCTTTTAATTGAAAGTTAATTTTTTCAGATCAAAAGCTTCTATTATATTTTTGGTCGAAAACTCAACTTTTGTTTGTTAACAATTTTATTATTTTCTTAACAAATCAATCATTTTGTTGGAAATGCAACAATTTTTTTTTGAAGCCCTTCATTTTGGATAGAAAGTTTTTTTTTTGTGTTTAAGAAATCAACATTTCCGGTAAAAAATTCAACATTTTGGATGAAAATTAACTGTTCTGTTGAAAATTCTAATTTTTGATTTGAAAATTCATCCTCTTGTTTGAAATTTCAACTATTAGGTTAAAATTTTTTTTTTTCAATTTAACAATTTTGATAAACATTTTTGGTAAAAATTTCAACCACTTGAATGAAAATGAACTTTTTTGCTGAAAATTCGTATTTTTGAGTACAAAATTGATCTTTTTGTTTAGAAATTAAACTATTTGTTAAAATTTATTTTATTTTGGTTGGAATTTTGATTAATTTTTTTAGTTTAAAATATTTGTTAAAAAGCCCATCATTGTGGTTAAAAATTGTTTTTTTTTTTTTTTGAAAATTCAACTAATTGGTTAAGAGTTAATCCTTTTTGGTTACAATTTTAATTATTTTTTATTTTCATTTCAACAATTTTGATAGAAAGCCTTCATTTTGGTTATAATTCTTACTTTTGGGTACAAAATTCAACAAATTTAACCACTTGGATAAAAATGAACTTTTTTGTTGAAAATTTGTATTTTTTAGTAAAAAATTCATCTTTTTGTTTAGACATTCAACTATTTGGTCAAAAATTTATTCTTTTTGGTTAAAATTTTAATTTTTTTCTTCAAATTTAACAAAGTTGAGAAAAAATCCATTATTTTGGTTGGAAATTCAAATTTTTGGGTTGAAAATTCAACATTTTTGGTACAAAATGCAACCACTTGGTTGAAAATCAACTTTTTGTAAAAAATTCAACTACATAGTGAAAGTTAACTTTTATGTCTTTCTTGGCTGAAAATCTTACTTTTTAAATTTAATACCTTTTTTAAAAAAAGGCAAATTTTCGTCCAATTATTACAATTTTCAACTGAAAAAAAATATTTCAACAAAAAATGTAATACTTAATTTCTCAGTTGAAGAAAATTAATTTTAAAGCAAAAAAAAAAACGAATTATTAACAAATTTGTTCAATTTCAGGCTAAATGAAATAAATTTTCATCTAAAATGATCAATGTTCAACTAAAAAGATAAATTTTAGACCAAAAATATTAATTTTTAACAAAATAGTTGAATATTCAACTAAAAAGATAAATATTTAACCAAACATGATATAGTTAAATTTGTATTAAAAAAATTAATTTTTAACAATACAAAAAAGACCTTTTTAATAAAATTGTTGAATATTTTGACAAATAAATTACTTTCAATCCTAAATGATGAATTTATATCCAAGGCGATTAATTTTCTTGCTAAAAAATATAATCTTGAAAAAAAATTAATTAAAAAAAAGTTCTTCTACTTTCAAAACAGTACAAATTTTTACCCGAAAAATATGAATTCTCAACGATAAATTTAATAGTTGAAATTTTAACCAAAAAATACTAATTAAAAAAAAACACTCATTTTTAACGAAACTGAAGAATTTTCAACGTAAAAATCTGAATTTTTGACAAAAAGTTGATTTCCGTCGAAGTGGTTGCATTTTTTACCAAAAATGTTGAATTTTCAACCTAAAAAGACGAAATTCTAACAAAGCGCTTGAATTTTCGCCCCAAAAATTCATTTTTAAACCCCAAAATATAAGTTTTTAACAAAATATTTAATTTAAACAAATAAGTAACATACAGAAATTTTTAACCAAAAAGGTTCAATTTTATACCAAAAATAGAATATTAAATTTTCAGTTGAAAAAAAAATGGTAAACCAAAAAAACAACGACCTTTCAACAATAAAGTTAAATATTTAAAAAAAAAAGATAAATTTTCAACAAAAATAATAAATCTTCAACCAGGAAAAAAATACATTTGCAACAAAATAGTTGAATTTTCCACTAAAAATGAACACTTTTCATGCGAACATGAAAAAGTTAAATTTTCAGTTTGAAAAATATTAATTTTTGAAAAAATAGAATTTTCAACAAAATTGTTCAATTTTCAACCAAAGAAAGGAATTTTCATCTAAAATGACAAATCTTCCACCAAAAAATGAATTTTTAATAAATGAATGCAATTTTCCACCAACTAGTTAAATTTTCGACTAAAAATATGACTTCTCAAATAAAAATGCAATAGTTACTATTTAAAAAAATAATTCAATGTTTAAATCAAAAACCGTTGGATTTAAACAAAAGAACCAATTTTCAAAAAATAATTGAATCCTTAACAAAAACAAAATCAATTTCAAATAAACATTTGGATTTTCAACGAAAAAGATGAAATTTGTACCGAAAGAGATTAATTTTAAACAAAGAGTAAGATTTTCACCGAAAAAATATTTTTCAGTCAAAAAAGAAAAAAAGTTTGACCAGATTATTTATTTTAACCCAAAAGGACTAGGTTTCGACAAAACAGTTGTATTTTCAAAAAACAAAAAATGGCTTTTTAACGAAATTATTAAATTCGTATTCAAATAATTGAATTTTTAACAAAATAATCAAATTTTCAACAACATAATTAAATTTCGAGTACTGAAAATATGCTCATAGAAGAGCAGAAGGTTTCCGCACTAATTCTGACTGCGCGGGAATCTTTTGCGCTGATTCTGACTGCGCAGTAATCCTTTGCGCTGATTAGGAATGCGCGGTAATCTTTTGCGCTGATTCTGCCTGCGCAGTAATCGTTTGCGCTGATTACGAATGCGCAGTAGTCTTTTGCGCTGATTTTGAATGCGCAGTGGACTTCGGTCTGCGCAGTAAACTTATCCAGTACTTTTGGCTGCGCAGTAGAGTTCTGCGTTACTTACAGTAGCGGAATAAACGTAAAAACATTCATAACTGATGGCACCCTGCGGAAATGAAATTTAAAATCGGATTCTGCACTCATCATCTCTGTTAAAGTAGATAAAACTGACAGTCCTTCAATAAGGATCCGATTTCACCTCTCAGGAGAATTATTATTCTAAAGTTGAAAGTGAAGGAGATCAACTGGACTGGTCCAGCGGAGTCTGATCTAATTGGAGTTGCTGCTGCTTCTAGATCGACGAGTGCAACTACATTGTGGGCGGGGTGGTCCAGAGAAAGTGTGGACACACGAATGCACACGCATACTATTACACTTTTGCACCGCTTCATGCCACTGCGAGGCGTGTGCCGTTTTTTAAACATTAGATCAGTATATGTCCAGCATTTCTACGAGAACCGATAACGTCGCAATATATATGCACATATGGTAGTCGAATCGAAACTTTCCGGTCTGATAAGGATTTTTGAATTTTAAACGAGAGCATCTTTTCACTTTCTGATTTCCAATCCAATGATCCTTTTTTAGAAAGTTTTATTATAGACAAGAGTCAAGAAGAGTTGGGAATATGAAATTGTTATTTAATTATTACTGTCTATATTAGAAATGATGATGCTTCCAAGGAGATAATTTTAATTATCATTTTTTTTATCTTTTACTGTTAATTTGTTGAAACGTCATTTGCTGATGGCGACCCGTTTTCGAAAAAGACAACTTTCTTCAAAATTTTTTTATGGATTGGAATATTCATTTATTAAATTCTGCTGTAAAATCATGTCGATATAACATTTTGAACATTTGTTTTTAATGCAAAATTCGTTCTTTTCTTACATTTTTAACAGTTAATAATTCACTGTTTAAAATTGAAAAACTTGAGAATTTAATTTTCAGCAATTAGGAAATCAATTTTTAATTTTCTTTAATTTTCGACAGTTGAAAATTCAAACTTTCTTTTTTTTCTTCGAAAAAAATCTAATTTTTTCAACATTTTATGTTATGTATATTTATTAAATTCTTGTGTAAAATTATGTATATAACATTCAAACCATTTAAAAAAATAATAGAAAATTAAAAATATAATTTGAAGATTTCAAAAATTAAAATTTTTCAACTGCAGTTATCAATTTTGGGCAATTTTCAGCAGTTGAATTTTAGATTTGAAAATTAAACAAAAAAATAATAATTCAATTTTCATTTTTCTTCAATTTTCAAGCTGAATTTTCGACAGTTGAAAATTGGAGAAAAAATATTCGAATGTTGAAAAAAAAGAACATTGAAAATTCAAAAATCTTGATTATTGAATTTTCAACAATTGTAAATTCAGTTATCAATTTTCTTTAACTTTTAAAAATTGAAAGATTTTCAATTTTAAATTTAGTTTAATTTTCAACACTTGAAATTGCAACAACTGAAAATTGAAAAATATTCATAAAAATTCAACTGTTGAAAATTGTAGATAGAAGAAAAATTAAAATGAAAGAAAAATGGAAATTCAACCGTTTGAAAATCAAAGAAAATTTGAAATATAACGTTTGAGCATTTAAAAAAATCTGTAATGGAATTTCCTACTATTGGAAATCGAAGAAAATTTAAAATGGAAAAATGTTGATTATTGAGTTTTCAACAGTTGCAAATTCAATTAATAATTTTTCTTAATTTTCAAAAATTACAGTTTCTTCAATTTTGAAT
>JAABKJ010012178.1:0-10144 GCA_011634705.1 Andricus grossulariae
ACTACTTTACCACCGAGCAATTCACGCCTACCCCGAAAGGGAAACGGCTTAATGATATAATAATAATAATAAAAATTTGACCATTTCATTCTTCGTTGAAAATTGATTTTTTCTTGTTGTAAATGTAACTGTTTAGTTGAAAATTTATGTATTTTGTTGAAAAATTGTGTTTTTTGGTAGAAAATTAAACTTTTTAGTCGAAAATTTAACTATTTGGTTGAACATTCATCTTTATTAAAAATTCATTTTTTTCAGGATTCACCTCTTTAGTTGAAAATTTAATTTTTTTGTTAAAAATTAGTTTCAGTTCTAGTTAAAAATTATTATTTCTTTTAATCCGAAAATTAAACTATTTCATTTTTAGTTGAAAATTTATCTTTCTTAGTTTAAAATTTAACTACTTGGTTGTAAATTGAAGTGCTTGGTTGATAATTCATGTATTTTGTTGATAATTCATCTCTTTTGTAGATAATTAATGTTCTTGGTTTAAAAAAAACTTTTCGGTTGTAAATTCAACTCTTTGGTTGAATGTTGAACTCTTTTCTAGAAAATTCATTTTTTTTTAATTTTTAATTTCAGTTAAAATTCGTGTTTTTTTGTTGCATGAAACATAATTTTTCTATTTAAGAATTTACCTATTCCATTCTTGTTTTAAATTTGATTTTGTTGTTGGTGAAGATTCATAGTTTTAGTTGAAAATTCATATTTTCGGGATGAAAATTAAACTGTTTGCAGAAAATTTGTCTTCGGCTTGAAATTTCAACAATTTGATAGAAAATTACACTATTTGGTTGAAAATGAACTTTTTTGTGAAAAAATCACTTTTCTTTAAAAACTCAACTTTTTCGTGGAAAATTTACCTCATTTTATGGGTTAAAAATTGAACTGTTTTGTAGAAAATTCGTCTTTTTGGCTTAAAATTTCAACAATTTAGTGAAAAATTAAACTATTTGGTTGAAAGTGAAATTTTTTGTGAACAAATAATTAAAATTTTTGTTGAAAATTCGTTTTTCTTGTTGTGTAAAGCTTAATTTTTTTATCTATAAATATTCTATTTCTAGTTGAAAATTTATCCTGTATAAGTTAAAGAAATCCACCGTTGGATAAACAATTTTTGCATTTTGGTTAAAATTGATCTTTTTTTTAGAAAATTAATCTTGTTTGTTGAAAATTTAACTATTTGATTTAAAATTCATCTTTCTTGATTGAAAATTGATCTACTTGGTTAGAGATTCAACTATTTTGTTATAAATTTATTTTGTTTCGTTCACTTGAATTCATTGAAAATTCATCTTTTGGTAGAAAATTTATATTTTATTGTATGAAAGTAATCTTTCTTGTTTAAAAATTTACTTTTTTGTTGAAAAGTATACTCTTCGGGTGGGAAAATCTTCTTTCTTGATCGAAAATTTATATATTTTGGATGAAGATTCAACTATTCTGTCACACATTTTTTTTCTTTTAATTCAACTAGTTGAAAATTTCGTCATTTGATACAAAATGCCTCTTTTATGGTAGAAAAGTAATCTTCCCTGGTAGAAAATGAAGTTTTTATTAAAAAGTCGACTTTTCAGATTAAAAGTTTAACCATTCTTAGAAAAATCGTCTTTTTGGTTTGAGAATTCAAATACTTGGTTATTAGGACAACGTTTGTTTAAACATTAATTTTGTTATTGTTAAGTATTCATCTTTTTGCGTTGTGAATTAATCTCTTATCAAGCCTGTTAGGAAATTGTGTTAGAAAAATGAACCAATAAATTACATACATGTATACAAAGATATAAATTCATGTACGTAAAAAATTGAAAATGAGTAAAACGATAAAAAATTATAGAAAAATATGCGTTTGGTATAATCCTAATAAACCTCGGGAGAATTTTCATTCTAGGAAAAAAAATCTCAATGAATAACTAAAAAGTCTCTAGTGCTTTAACAAAGAGAATTTTTTGCAGAAATTATCTTGGATATTTTTTTTGCCATGCTTATCTCAAGCGTGAAATGTTTGGGCGATGGTAGCTTTACCGGTGCGTGGTGATTCTGTCACTTTTGCGAACCCACCAGACACGCTTCAGAAATCAGGGCGAGACAAAGAACAGGACCTTCCCCGTGTTTATGCATCGCTATAGGGAGAAAAATAATGGCCTTTTGTTATTATTTTTATTATTATTAAAGTCTGTTCATTAAAGCTGGATAGTCTTTGATAACATTACGGAAGCCTTTTACTAGACATCTGTCGAGGCTTAAAAAAAAAACTATTCCTCTTGGCTAACCCACGTACAGTGAAGGTGCGTGGGTTAGCGTTTGGAGATGCTAATGTTGTTATGTCAGTCAACCGAAGGCTTGCAGAGAATGTTGAGCAGACTTAATGGAGAAGATGGGTCTTGAAATTAACGTGAATTAAACAAAAATTATGGTGTTTGAGGTTCATTTATCGGCAGTGTAAGAGACATTACCAAAAATAAAAATATAATAAATAAAAATAAAATAGCAATAATTATGTACTTGCACCCACTGTGCTGTGCGGTATGCTACCTGTGCATACCAAGAAAAGGATAAGAGTAAAATTAACGCCGTTGGCATAAAATCCCTGCGTAATGTCTGCGGTAAAACGCTAATGGACAAAGTCAGTAATTGAATGATTCTTTGAAATGTGGTGTAGAGGAAACACTGTTTGACAAGAAGACAAGAAATTTGTGGAGATGGTAGCGTATCCAGAGGCAGACCGAGCAAAGAATGTTTGGAATGCGTGTAAATTAATTTTTCAAACTGAAAATATAAAGTTTCCATTTTTGGTTCAACTTTGATTTTCTTTTAGTTGAAAATTCGTCTTTTGGTATAAATCTAGTCTCTTTGGTTGACAATTTCCTCTGTCTTGGTTAAAAATGCACTTTTTGGCTAAAAGTTAACTTTTTTGTTGAAAATTCATATTTTTGGGCTGAAAAATGAACTGTTTTACAGAAAATTTGTCTTTCGGCTTGAAAGTCCAACAATTTGAATTACATCTTTTTCTTGAAATTCATCTTTTTTGGTAGAAATTTCATCTTTTGTGGTTAAAATATTAGCTATTACATATGTAGTTTAGAATTCATCTTTTTTGTTCAAAAATTTATTATTTTATTGAAAACTTCATTATTTTGTTAAAAATTTACTTTCCTTTGTTTCAAATATCAGCTATTAAATTTTTCGTTAAGAATTAATATTTTTGTTGAAAATTCAACTTTTTGGGT
Source organism: Andricus grossulariae (assembly GCA_011634705.1). Classification (NCBI taxonomy): domain Eukaryota; kingdom Metazoa; phylum Arthropoda; class Insecta; order Hymenoptera; family Cynipidae; genus Andricus; species Andricus grossulariae. The sequence goes on from JAABKJ010012178.1 coordinate 3,228, forward strand.
TGAAAATACAACTATTTTTGGTTAAAGTTTAATCCTTTCTGATTAAAATTGCAAACATTTGGTTGAAAATTCATGTTTGTAAGATGAAAATTTAACTATTTGGTTAAAATTTCGATCATTTAGTTAAAAAAAAATTGTTGTTTAGAAATTCCACTATCCGGTTAAAAATTTATTTATCACTCTTTTCTTCAAAATTTAATTATTTGGTTAAAGACTCAAGTACTTTATTAAAAAGGCATCTTTTTTGGCCGAAAATTCAACTGTTTGGTTAAACTTTCCTCTATTTGGACGAATAATAAGTTATTGTAGATAAAAAATTCATATTTTTTAGTTGAAGATTCAACTGTCTTCTAAAACATTAAATTATTTATTTGAAAATTCGACCATTTGGTTAAAAATTTATCTTTATAGTTTAAAAATTCAACAAATTGGTTGAAAATTCTACTCTCTTATTGTAAATTTAATTATTTTATTTGAAATTTAAATAGACTATTAAAACTTCACCTTCCATGCTTAAAAATTAATCTTTTTAAATCGAATATTCAACTACTCGAGGTAAAGTTCAAGTACTATGTTCAAATTTTATTTTCATGGTTGAAGATTCATTGCGTTAGATAAAAATTCCCTTTGTTGATTGAAAATTAATTCTCCAACTGAAAATGTAATTATTCCATTTTTTGTCAAGATTTATCTTTTCATTTTTGTTCGAATATTAATTTTTCAACTTAAAATTGAACTATTCCAAGATTTATCTATTTTAGTTTGAAATTAAAACAACTATTTTTGATTAAAAAGTCTACTGTTATATTTTTGATTCGGAATTTATCTCGTTTGGTTGAAAATTCTACTGTTTGGTTGAAAATTTAATTATTCCATTTTCATAAAAATAATGTTCTTGGATAAAAAATAGTCTTGTGGGTAGAATGTTGAACTTTGCTGTTGATAATTCATTTCTTGAAGATTTATTATTTTTGTGAGCAATTCATCTCTTTGGTTGAAAATTTAATTATTTTGCCAAAAAATTTTTTTTTTTGGCTCAAAATTAATTTTTTTCAATTGAAGATTTAACTATACTATTGTAGGTTGAAAATAGATTTTTTCTTGTTGGCAATTCAACTGCTTGTTTGGAAATTCATGTAATTTGTTGAAAATTCGTATTTTTTAAAATTAATCTTCTTGTATGCAAATTTATACCTTTTGGTTAAAATATAAACTATTACATATTTCGTTGAGAATTTATCTTTTTTGGTTGAAAAATTAATTTCTTGCTTTAACGTGTATTTTTTTCTGTTGGAAATTCATCACTTTAGTTGAAAATTAAACTATTCGGTTAAAAATTAAACTGTTTTTCATGAAAAAGTAACTATTGTGTGGAAAATTATTTTTTGTCGTTGAAAAATAATAGCTTCGAGTTAAAAATACACATATTTTGTAGAAAATTCTTTATTTGGCTTCAAAATTAAATAGTTTGGTTGAAAATTAGTCTTTTTTTGTAGAAAATATACATTTCTTGTTGAAAATTTAACTATTCCTATTCTGTTCTAACCGATTTTTAAAGAATTCTTATTTCCCTGTTTTCAAGAAACTTCTCCTTTTTCTGGTTTTTTTCGCATAAATGTAAACTTTATAATTAGAACACAATAAAAAAATCCAACTATTTTCAGTTGAATCAACTATTTGGTTAAAAATTAAACTTTTTTGTGAAAAAGTAAACATTTAGTAAGAAAATAATTTTTGTGTTAAAAAATAAATTCATATTATTTTTTTTTTAATAATATTAATTATAAGATTACTTCCATTAAGAGCACTTTTTATTAAAAGGTTCACTATTTATTATTTTATTAGATATAATTTTATATTTATTTCTTATTTCTTATTAATAATTACAGTAATTATATATTTTTACTATTTAAAATTATTTATAACTAATATAATATTTATAAATATATCTTTAAGTTGAAAATTCACCTGTTTTGTAGAAAATTATTTTTGTTTTGTTTCAAAATTCAACAATTTTGTTGAAAATATTGTCAATAATGAATCATCTTTTATGGTGGAAAATTAAAATTTTTAGTTGACAATTTAACTGTTTGTTCAAATATTCATCTATATTAAAAATTCATTTTTTCAAGTTTCATCTCTTCGGTTGAAAATTTAACTTTTTGATTAAAAATCTGTTTCATTTCTAGTTGAAAATTAATGTTTTGAACTGAAAGCTTAACTATTTAGTTTTAAATTTAACTATTTGGTTGAAAAATCATTTTGTTGAAAATTAGTTGCTTTTTTGTACAAATTCAACTTTTTTACTAAAAATTTAACTTTTCCAGTTTTGTTTGAAAATGTATTTTTTGTTTAGTTGTAAATTCAACTATTTGTGAAATAATGCATCTCATTTGCTACTACCCTTTCCTTCAAACACCATAATTTTTTTCACTTACGTTAATTTTGAAGCCTATCATCTGCGAACGCTAACCCACGTACCCTCACTGTCCCGAGGGTACGTGGGTTAGGTACTTTGTCGAAGAGGGACATTCTTAGACACTTGTCCATGAATATAATAACTAGCCATGAAGATATAACAATATTATATTAGGTATCTATTGTAATTATTGCAGATGCAAAATCGAATAATTTACAAAAATTTAATCAGCACATTACTCTTCTATCACGATTATCAAGTATCATCCACCCCAATATATTTTTTAAGATTCACCTCTTTGCTTGAAAATTTAACTTTTTGGTTAAAAACCCGTATCATTTCTAGCTGAAAATTAATTTTTTGAACTGAAAATTTAACTATTTAGTTTCAAATTGAACTATTTGGTTGAAAAATCATTTTGTTGAAAATTAGTCGCTTCTTTGTTGGAATTTAATTTATTTATTGAAAATCTAACTTTTCCAGTTTTGTTTGAAAACGTATTTTTTTTGTTTCAGTTGAAAATTCAACTATTTGTGAAATATTGTATGTCACCCTTTCCTTCAAACACCACTTTTTTCACTCACGTCAATTTTGAGGCCTATCATCTGCGCACGCTAACCCACGTACCCTCACTGTCCCGAAGGTACGTGGGTTAGGTACTTTGTCGAAAAGGGCCATTCTTAGACACTTGTCCATGAATATAATAAATACCATGGGGACATAACAATATTATATTAGGTATCTATTGTAATTATTGCAGTCTCAAGGTCGAATAATTACAAAAATTTGATCAGCTTACTCCTCTTACTCTTACTTACGCTCACTCTTCTACCGCGATTATCAAGTATTATTTGCCCCAATCTATTTTTTAAGATTTACCTCTTTGCTTGAAAATGTAACTTTTTGGTTAAAAATCCGTTTAATTTCCAGTTTAAAATGAATTTTTTGAACTGAAAATTTAACTATTTAGTTCCAAATTTAACCACTGGGTTGAAAAATCATTTTGTGTTAAATTAGTTGCTTCTTTGTTGGAATTTAGTTTCTTTACTGAAAATTTAACTTTTCCAGTTTTGTTTGAAATTTTATTTTTTTAAAATTGAAAATTCAACTAGTTGTGCAATATTGCATCTCACCCTTTCCTTCAAACACCACTTTTTTCACTCACGTCAAATTTGAGTTATATCATCTGCGCACGCTAACCCACGTACCCTCACTGTCCCGAAGGTACGTGGGTTAGGTACTCCGTCGAAGAGGGCCATTCTTACACAGTTGTCCATGAATATAATAAATATCCATGAGGACATAACAATATTATATTAGATATCTATTGTAATTATTACAGTTGCAAGATTTATTAATTTACAAAAATTTGATCAGCTTACTCTTCTTACTCTTACTCACGCTCACTCTTCCATCGCGATTATCAAGTATCATCCGCCCCAATATATTTTTCAAGATTCACCTCTTTGCTTGAAAATGTAACTTTTTGGTTAAAAATCCGTTTCATTTCTAGCTGAAAATTTATTTTTTGAACTGAACATTTAACTATTCATTTGCAAGTTTAACTATTTGGTTGGAAAATCCTTTTGTTGGAAATTAGTTGCTTTTTTGTTGAAATTTAATTTATTTACTGGAAATCTAACTTTTCCAGTTTTGTTTGAAAATGTATTTTTTTTTAGTTGAAAATTCAACTATTTTTGAAATAATGCATGTCATTGGCTACTACCCTTTTCTTCAAAACCCATAATTTTTTCACTTACGTCAATTTTGAGGCCTATCATCTGCGAACGCTAACCCACGTACCTTCACTGTCCCCACATCCACACCTTCTTCGTCGCAGAAGGCCATTCTTAGATACTTGTCCATAAATATAATAAATATCCATAAGGACCTAAAAATATTATATCAGGTATCTATTGTAATTATTGCAGTTGAACGATCGAATAATTTACAAAAATTTGATCAGCACATTACTCTTCTATCACGATTATCAATTATCATCTACCAAAATCTATGTTTTAAGATTCGCCTCTTTGATTGAAAATTCAACTTTTTGGATAAAAACCCGTTTCATTTCCTTTTCATTTCCTTTCCACCATCTGCGCACGCTAACCCACGTACCCTCACCGTCCCGCAGGTACATGGGTTAGGTACTCCGTAGAAGGGGGCCATTCTTAAACACTTGTCCATAAATATAACAAATAGCCATGAGTTCATAACGATATTATATGAGTATCTATTGTAATTATTACAGTTGCAATATTTAATAATTCACAAACATTTGAACAGCACATTACTCTTCTATCACCATTATCAAGTATGATCCTCCCCAATATATTTTCCGCGGTAACCTTCGATACACCCTCGAATATCGATTTCGAATTGCATCGCTGGTATAATGGTGGTCATAAAACTTGCGAGACTAGTTCAGCATGTGCGTAAACGCTGATGGAAATTACAGTCTGCACCTATTGGCACGGTTTCTATAGCACAGAGCATATACCTATATCTATACAATTTCCCTCGGAAGCTCGTAACAGTTCTCTCGACTGAACTATAAAATTTAGGTTTAGCCCTCTAAACTCGAGGTTATAGGTCGTACCCGAAAGTTCTGTAGTATTTGAAAAGTTTTCGAAGGCAGAGGAGGGTGAGAGCTGAGAGCTGAGAGCTGAGAGCCCGAGGCAGGGTTACGCCTATAAATCATGGGGACCTGTATTTTTTGAAATTAGTATCCCCCATGGCAACATTCTACCGTGATTACGCGATCATTAGACACGTTCATACCTGAACTGTAATATAGTATGAGAGCTGGCCATGTGTGGCATCCGAACTGAACCGAAAATCTGACCGGAGAGAGAATCCGGGTTCCTAGCTCAGGGGTGCAATTATCGTTTCGAGTGGCCTTTTATATCGTTCCTGCTTCTAGATTCATATCTATATGCTGTTATTTCGGGCACAGCTATAAATGGGGATAAATGCAGAGATAGCCGGCCAGGAAACAAAAGATCCGGTCGTAACAACGGGTACCAAAAATTATATTCACCAGGATGCACCTCCAACATGCTGAATTCACTTTCTCATGGCTTTAATTGCTGGAACTGCTGGGAACCTGATGCATTTTTCATATGCGCGAAAACGAGCCGAAATCTCTTATTTGAATTTCATATTTTTTTTTAAATCTCTTTTCGTAGAATATTTAATTTCAGTTCAGCTTCAAAACTGTACTTGCTGCATTTCATATCAACGGAAATGATCTACACGCTTTACATCTTGCACCGATTTGCGATTTTTTTTCATTAAATTAGAGTGCACTAAATTTCAAAGAGCACCTTGGCCAAAGGTTTTTGAATTTTCATTTTTTTATGTATTATATGTTTACTCAAAGTAGGAGAAAATCGAAATTTCGCACATAATTATTATTTAGTCTTCAACAACGGTTGGCATATGATGAAAATCATTTTGAACCAACGCAAGAGTACTCTCAGAATACAGATTATTTGATTACTGTATGTTTCGATTATTATAAACAAATTAAATTAAAAAATAGCCAAATATTGTAATTTCGGTTGAAAAGCATTTATTCTTAGCTGAAAATGCTTTGAATTATTTTGAGAGCGATTGTTAGTCAGAATATCAATAACTTATTAACAATTATAATTGGTATAAACAATTTTTCGCACAAATTTGCAATTTGTGGTTTTTTCTATTGCGGTTTTCCTTTTATGATCTCAATTGATGCAGATATATTTAAAAAAAATGATATATGTTCCATTAAATTTGTAAAATTTTTTTGATATTTGAAATTAAACAATAACAATAAGTAATAACAATTGCGTATGGTTGATTTTACATAGAACTAGTGACTGCAAATCTCCCTCACGAAAAATTAAAGCAGTTTTGGTAAAAAAAATTATTTTCCAGGCTAAAGTGCAAAAGTTTTATATTTATTTATTACATTTGTTTAAAAAAACGAACAATTGTATTCTCACAAATATAATTGAACATTTATAATTTTTAAGAATATCTGCATCAATTCAGATGATAAAAGGAAAACCACAATTGAAAAAACCACAAATTCCAAATTTGTGAAAAAAATTATTTATAACAATTCTAATTGTTGATAATTTATAGATATTCTGACTGAAAATCACTCTCACAATAATTTAAAGCATTTTTGGCTAGGAATAAATGCTTTTCATCAAAATTATAATATTTGGCTATTTGTTAATTTAATTTGTTCGTCTTTTTGGTTAAAAATGCAACTGTTTGGTTGAAAATTACCTTTTTGGTCAAAAATTGATATTTTTGGGTTGAAAATTCAACTGTTTTCCCAAAAATTTATCTTTGGGCTTTAAGGTTCAACAATTGGGATGAACTTTTTTTTGTTTCCTGGTCAAAAAATCTCAAGTTGTTGAATATCCATTTTTGTTGTTAGAAAATTCATAATTTCAATTGAAAATTCGTCTCTTTCGTTAAAAGATTGACTATTTTGTTGCAA
>JAABKJ010012179.1:0-10578 GCA_011634705.1 Andricus grossulariae
TGTTTCGTTAAAAAAGTCGACCTTTCCGGTTGATATTTTGTCACTTTTTAATAAATTATTATAAATTATTAAATAAAAAAAATTAAGTTTTAATTTCACATTTAAATTCTTTGGGAGTCAAAGTTTATAAAAAGCTTAACTATAAGGCAAACACAATTTTTGTGGATGACCCTATTTAATGAATTTTCCACTAATTAGATTATTAGTTAACTAATAGTTTAAAAACTAATAAAAAAAATAGTAATAAGTTAAAAGACCAAAAAATTACACAAATGGAATAGTTACATTTTCAGTCAAAAAAATTAATTTTCAAAAAAAAAAAAAAAAAGAATTTTCAACTAAAACGATGAATTTTTCACTAATAAGATTATTGTTAGAAGACGATTAATTTTCTACCAATAAAGTTGAATTTTCAATTAAAATGATGAATCACAAAAAAATTACTTTTCAATCAAAAAGGAATAGTTACATTTTCAGTTTAAAAATTAATTCTCAACCGAAAAAAAAACGAATTCTCAACAAAATATTTAATTTTAAACCAAAGAGATGAGTTTTCAACTAAAATGATAAGCCATTTGAAAGAAAGAAATGTTTTAAAACAGAGTTCAACATTCAATCAAATAGATGAATTTTCAATACAATGGAACATGAAAATAGGAACCTCGAATTTACGATATTCCTAGAATTGATGTCCTCGGCATTTCGGTGATGCGGGGACCGCGGGACCGAAAGCGCGGTGGTGCTCAGTCATGTTTGACAAACAGCAGCATAGCGACAAAGGGGGCAGTGCGCACATACTCACGCGCGTATGTTGCACAATATTATTTATTTCAATTGGAAAAGGTTCACACGGCCCTCACTGTTTACGATTGGATTCCCTGGACTTAAGATCAAGGCCACTGCATGGCATGCTCAAAACCATTCTTCATTCCAGGTCACAGTGTGATAAACAAATTATTTTTATCCAAGAAGATAATCTTTTAAACAAATAGTTGCATTTTCTAATAAAAAATATAAATTTTCAACCAAATAGTTGAATTTGAAAACAAAAATAGAATAATGAGATTTTCAGCTGAAAAAAATTAATAATTTAAACAAAAATGACGATTTAACAAAAAAGTTGCATTTTCAACAAAATAATAAAATGTTTAGCCAAATAGTAGAATCTTGAACCAAACGAGATAAATTCTGAACCAAAAATATAATAGTATACTCTTCAACTAAAAAAAAAAGGAACTTTTAACCAAAAATAGTTTTATGTTCTTATTGGGTTCTATTCATTCAGTTTGCTTATAAGCGAAAAAACGAGAAAAATGGGAAGTTTCTTGAAAATAGGGAGAAAAATAATTCTTTAAAACGGGAGAAACGAGAGGAATACAGGAAATAGTGTGAAGTCTGAAATTGACTTTCAAACTTATTAAATTATGATGAATATATTTCTGCGGTATATGATAAATAATGTTCGTTAAGGCCTATTCCACTCCTTTTGGTGTTGAAACATTTTTTCATCACAAAAAATTTGCCGACATGTTTCAACCTGTAAATTTCAGGTCCTTTTAAAGGCTTATTCTAGAAGGAAAAATACATGTATTAAAAATAAAAATAACATGGAGAGTATTTAACCTATATATATATATATATATGCGTGTGTGTGTGTGTGTGTACAGGGTGTCTCAGACCACCCGTCCACCCCTTTCAAAATCTAAAATACCTGATAAAATAAAAAATTCAGTATCTCCTAATAGTAAATGGACTGTGCCCGATCGATTGGAGGTATTTTTACCTTCCGGCTCCCGCCGCAAGTGGTCTATTCGGACCGGAAGTAATTTTTTTTAAATGGAATGACATATTTATCTTTATTGATTTCGATTCTACGGTAAAAAGTGAGTAACTTTTGTAGGAATTTCTTTTTTCTAAATCGTCGTTTTCCACCTGAAAATACATCCCCAAATGTTACTGTTTCCCTGAGGAGTGACGAATAGCACGTGATTAGATTAATGAAAATTTGAATTTTATTATCACTTTTACAATTTTTACACGAAAATGCAGAATTCGGTGCATCTCACCAATTAAACTGATCTCGCGTTAAAAGGCCGCGGCAAGCTTTGGCGCCGGTAAACTGTACCTAAGAGTCACAGCTGAGACTCTAGCTACAGTCCGCAGGCGAGACGACAAGCCGCTAGCGACTTTAGACATAAATAAGTTCTTAAATATCAATTCTATTGGGCTAAAATTTTCCAGAAAACTTCTTTGTACATTAATTAAAAACTTTCTCGCTAGAAGTTTTCCGTTGCTCGAAATACGCTCGATAAACGAAATGCTGCCAGTTAGAGAAGTCCAAAAGACGAAGAGCGTCAAAAAAAAATTAGTCAATTTTTTTTTTATTTTAGATTTTAAAAGGAGTGGACAGGTGGTCTGAGATACCCTGTATAAATTGTCGCTGTTTACTTATTATAACAAAAAAAAAAGAAAAAACGCTGAAGACTATATACAAAAATCTACGTTGGTTTTTTTTTTCATATAAAAAGTGAGGTGTTTCCACTTTTTTATAATTCAGACTGCATAATCTCCATGTTCTTATTTTATTTTTATTTTTAATACATGTATTTTTCCTTATAGAATAAACCTTGAAAAGGACCTGAAATTTACAGGTTGAAACATGTCGGCAAATTTTTTGTAATAAACAAATTTTTTAACACCAAAAGAAGCGGAATAGGCCTTAACAAACATTACTTATTAAATTATTATTGAACTGTACCGTTGCAGGCCCACCTTTCGCAAACTTTGTTAAAATGTATCAACAGGAAACGTAATACACGTTATATAAGTTCGTACCATTACTTCCACTGACCCTCCAACCACCCCCCTCTTGTTACCAACCAAAGTTTTTGGCTCGCCCAGAAGGGGGTTCCCCCTCAAATTGATAACGTAATTTATGGACGGTCCCTAAGTATATATACCTGAACTTTTCCACTTTTGAAAATCAAAAGCCGTTTTAAAACACAGGTGTGATTTGCGTTCCACCAACACCATACCGCACAATCTGCAGTCAAATGTGAAAATTGGAGTAAATTAAACAGATGAGGTTTGTCGTCGCCAAGCATGCCATCAAAACCATTTTTTTTAACATGCTCAGTGAGATCTTGGTAGAAAGATTTTCTTTCCAATTCTTTTGGACATTCCATTTCTGTCAGTTTTGTACATTCTTCTGCCAATAATTCCGCAAAATTGGCAGGTAATTCTAATTTTACAGCATAATCATTTTTGGCATCTACTCGGTGTTTTGCTCGTGGTTTTAAATTTTTAGAAAAATAACATGGAATAGCATCTTCCCTTAATAAAGGGTGTTTTCGCACTTCACGTTCTACTATTCCCCCTTTTTTATAAATAACACGTTCCCTTTCAACGTCTTCCTTTTTGAAATGTAATTCACACAAAACATGTTTCCTTTTAAATTCTTTGCCCTGGTCAGGAATTACTTCTTGCCATGCCTTCAACATTTCCACCTAGAAATAATAAAATTATGAAAATAAGTGAGAAACATATACACACAAATATAAATACCAAAAAAGGACTAGTAAGGAGTGGTATCACCCCATGCGTTTGGCGAGCAGATGTGCGAGAAACAACCTCCAAGAAATCGGTAGCATGGCTAGACCATGTATTTATTGGATCATGATCGGTAGTGTTTGCCAAGCTTGCAAAGCAAGTGTCGCTACCGCGCACATGCGCATTAGGTATTCTCACTTCAAGCACCAGCTAACTTCACTTCGTCGGGTGCTGAGGGGAAACCAATGGACCAAATGCATGGGATTCGGTCCATTTTTGCCCATTTTGTTAATATCTTCGTAAAAATTAATTTTTTTCTTTATAAGTGTATTTGAAAATGAGTTTTTATTTTTTAAGAACTATTTAATGAAATAATAACTCCCCTAATCACTTAACAAAGTGAAGTTAGCTGTTGGTTGAAGTGAAAATAAGTAATTGCTATTGTCATGTCACGTGTTATATATCAAACGGCGATCGCGATAGAGAGACGATAAAAAAAATCGATGCTCTGGCTGAGATGTTTCCATCAACGACAAGGTGGCCTACCGTCCCGCATTCGCCGAGACGGTGCCGCATTAGTATCTTCTGTCCCGCTTTGAAATTTGTCCCGCAAATCGTCCCGGAAAATTGGGATAGCGTCCCGCATGTCCCGCATTTACTATGCTTTTTATACAATCTATACTTTTTTGGTAAAAATATTAATATTCACTACACTATGACTTCACGTATGACATCAAAAAAGGTACCGAGTAATGCGTAATGTACCAAATTAACGGTGAACTTGTAGGCCCAAGACGCAGTACAGTCTGCCTCGCCCAGGGTTGTATTCTCAGTGCAATAAACTAATATATTCATACCAGAAAAATACACCTTCTAATCCCTGGAAATTGCATTACTATAGAGTTCGCTGACGATATCGCTATTCTTTTTCGTTCTGCTGACCCAACAGTATGTATCAAATCTCTTCAAAAATGCCTCAACGACCGTGTTAAATTTTTAAGACAAAGAAGTCTTGAGCTCTGTCCAGAAAAAACAAAATTGGCTCTTTTCAACAGGCAGAATCTAGAATCTAGATATATGCTAATCCATCATATACCTTATCATTAAACAGCATTATTATTTCCCCTTCGATTCATGTCAGATTTCTTGGAATTATTCTAGACATTAGGTTATCCTTCCAATATCATTTTCTTTATTTATACAATAAAATAAGAAAAATCTTAAACATCTTAAAGTATTGAGGGGCACCTGGTGGGTTCTTTCTTCTTTCGAATCATTGCTATTTTAATACGATGTAACTAATTATTTGAGATAAGGTATTCCTCCTGAAAGTTACACATTTTTATTCAATATTCAGATTAATTTCAGGGACGTTCATTCTCTTTTACATATTAATATATTTTTATTATATTATTTTTAATTTTTAAAGGTTATTTAATTTTATTTGAATTTTATTTTAGTTATCTTATAAAAATACTCTCAGACGATAGCACGTCAGACTTCCATGCAGGAGGTCTGGGGTTCGATCCCTGAGCCGGGTACAATGGAAATTTTTCTATGTACTTCTACCCGGGCTTCGGTGGTACGGAACCCACCTTAAACTGTAGGTCCCCTCAGAAAAAGCTGGTGCTTTGCCAAGGATAAATGGGCTCTTTCGAGGGCCTAACCTTGGGGGTCGAAGCCGATTTTGAGAAGACTTAAAAATGAAGCAGCGATCTCTTTGCGCTTGAGGCTCGCACGGGGGACTCTTGAACTCGGGGCTCCTACGGGGGACTCCTAATGCTTGAGGCACCTATGGGGGACTCTTGCTCGGCGGTCACTGGCCAATTTCGAGTAATGAACACACACACACACATACCCTTACATAACACACCAAGCAGTGCTTCGAATCTGTACATCTAACTGATGACCTCAGAGGGATCGCTCCGTCCACCCTAGTCTGGCCGTATCCCCTCTTCTACGGCCTGCTAGGGAGGCTGCCGAATGGCAGAGTGGGTGAGGATCACTTGCCTGATCAACAAAGAAGGACGTCATTTACTGTGCATTAGGTACACCTAGCACCTGAGAAGTATAATTTCAGAATGTTGGTAACAACGAAACACACCGAGATCCACAAACACTCGGCGAAGATAGCCGGATTCGGAGTACTGCCTTGAGAATAAACACGGGTGTGGCACAATAGGCTTCATTGCTTGAGCACCAGGGGGGCACCACACGGGGCCCCCCGCCCACATTACAACTAACTAACTAACAACTACTTTGCAACATTTTTCTTTATACATTACAATGAATTTTAATACATTCAGCCAGATGTACATAATGCATTGAAATGCTAGATCTTCTCAAGCGCGGCGCTAGTGTGGCACATGTATAAATGTCCGTGGTCATGGTCCGTGTAAATATAAACTCAAATAAAAATACGAAATTCCTAATTCGTTTACACAGTTTTTTGAGCCATGCAAAGAATATTTGAATGAAGAAACTGTTATATTCAAGTGGAATTAAAATATTTTTTCTACTGAAACATCTTAACAAGATAGATAAGAAAAATTAGATAACATTCGTTACTTCCTTCAATATACTTTTACCCAGAAATGAGAGAAGAGCAAGTCGGACTAAGCTTCTAGAACATTCCTGATGTCACAGAATAATATTGCGCAATTCTGAATTCATGTAAACAGCTTCCAGGTTACTTCTTATCTCAAGCATTTCGCGTAAATACTTTCAAGGTTATATTTTGCTTTGTCCTGGCATTTTCTACTGCGTCATGTAGTCACTGTGAAAAACAAGGATGATTTATTACTTCCTTCTAGATAAATCTTTAATTAATGCCAAAAGGTGCAGGAGTATAGGTGAAATTTGATATGGAGGGCTATGTATGACATCCTGTTTTGTCTGTATAAAGTTGATCTATTGCTTCCTTATAGACAACATATTTAACTAAAAATTCCTCTTTATTTATTGCGCAAAGTTATACTGCGTCATATAGTCATGAGAAAAAAACAAGGATGATTCATTCATTCCTTATAGATAATACATTTAATGCCAAATTCCCGTCTTTATTTATTTAGTGCGCAAATAATTCGTATAAAACATTCTTCTGCAGTCTAGAACCTTCTATAAATTTGAAACAAAAAGGTAGATATATTACTATCAAAGAACATTCTACAGCTGTAGTGGTTCGTGTCCGTGCTAAGTTTTTTCTAGAACATTCTTGATGACGTCATCAAATTATACTGCACAATTTCTGAAAAAAGTTTTCGTAAACAAGTTCAAGGTTATTTTACGGACGCATTACATTTTGCTTTGCAAAAAAATTATATCCCAAACGTGTCGATTATAATGTAGAATCTTCTAGAACTTTGTTGCATCATATGATGCAAAATTGGGAAATATTGTGCAAAAGTCTCCAGAAATTCGGTAGAGGGGGTCAGCATCTATAAAAGGAGGCCAGCTCTTTTCTTTCATAGTTGATTGTCAGATGTCATATTGTAAGGAAGAAAAGCAGCAAGAGCTGAAAAGTAGTTTGAACGTATTACTGAAAAACATTTGACAACAAAAAGAAGTGGTATAAGTGCGAACAAACTTACAAACTCTAACAAGGGAATTTAAAACTGTGAATCTTGAAGATAACAAGCAGTGAAAAAAAGGAATAAATTTCTACAAATTAAACAAAACCGCTCTCAATGAAGACTTTCTTCCAACAAAGAAGCTGACAGACTTAGAAGTTAACAAAGAGGATGATAACCTGTTCATGCAAACGAAGAAAGCCTGTGAAGACCAACGCCTTGAAATGGTGTATTTGGGTGGACGTTTTAATTCCACCGAATTTATGAAAAAGAATAATATATAAAGTGTACAGTTTTCAACAATCGCTCAGTGTCTGAAAGCCTTCAGTGAGATCAACATCATCATACCTTATACGCCTCGAAATCAAATGTTAGATGCAACTACATACAATCTGAATTCACCAGTCACGAAACAAATTATCGTCGGGGCTGAATTTAAAAAAGACGGAAAGCTCGCCTCATCAGTGAAACTGCTAGCCTGTCATTCCCGTGCAAGTATAACCCTGAATCCTGAAGAGTGGAAATGATTTAAAAGTTACTTCAACCTCATTTCACTGTTCTTTGATAGAGAAGAGAAGCTGCAATGCATCGACTGTTGAAATTTCCGTATACATATGACGTTATATTTTGGAGATTATATAGTGGCTTTGGAGCAAATTCAAGAAACCCAAAAATATTATCCGTTTATACTACAAGCAACAACGTTTGCTGTTTTCTAGGAAGTCAGTCTTTGTATCGACCGGTATCTTCTGAAACAGAGTGTTATGCTGTTTCAGCGCACAAAAGATGTCATCATTGAAACCATCGTGTAAAATCTTATATACAAAAAAATTATTTAAGATTAAAGAATAAGGCAATAAAAAAACTTACATTTACTAATCTTATGCGATTTGAAAGTCTGTATCTTGAAATGATTACTTTTTATAATCAGAATGTGTGTGAAGAAGTGATTGAGAAATTACCAGAACTCAGATGTGTGAATGGTACCTTTATACACAAAAAATGTGATATTTTTTGTTAGTAAGAAAATCTGAATAATAATATAATATAAAATCAAATTCGCCTTTTTTATTTACTATATTAAGGGTAGGTATATGTGTGAGTAAAAAGATACATGTTTGAAAATAATCATATTTATTCATAAAAACTACCTTTAATAGCTTTATCTTGATAATCTTTAAGCATATACGTCACTGGTTCAGTATTCTTAACATGACTTATGTTAAATATTTCAGTTGTCCAATTCGGTGTGTAGCCTTTCTCCAAAAAATACTTAAATTTACTTTTACGTACTTTATTTCCAACTTTAAATTTATCTTTCTCAACTGCTTCTTTCACATTGAAATTTTTGTATAGATCAAACATAAATTTTTTCTTATTTTGTTTATTAACATCATTAGATTTCAATCTAATAGTCTGATGTTTGGTATCGTTGTAAGATAAAATTAAATCTTTCAAAATATCTATCCACTTATAATTACCCTGCAAGCTAAATTGCATCCACATTTTATTTTTTAAGGTAAGATTGAATCGCTCGCAAATTGATGCTTTCAAATTACTAAATGTCGAGTATAAATTTATTTTATATCGCTTCATAGGATTTTCAAAATGTGATTTGTAAAATTCTTTAACTCTATCAACCTGTAAATTTTTTGGTATGCGTCCTTTATCAAGTACATATTCCATGGCTGCAGCTACATCTTCACCCTTCTTGGATTTAACGGAAACAGCTCAAGCAAATTTGGAAAATTGGTCAATTACAGTTGAGATCTACTTGTATCCTTTGTTTACTCTCTCATATGGCTGCATTTCAACGAAATCAGCTTTCCAGGTCTCATCAATGCCACGGATGTCAAAATGTCGACGTTGGTAATTTCTTCTAGCTGGCGTGTGCAGCTCCTTTGCCAACTGCTGCTTCTCAACGTCCATTTTCGAGAGCATTCAGCCTAGTGCCTGCTTGACTAATGAGCTCTGAATTTCGATACAACAGTTTTTGAATTAATTCAGTATCGATTTTCACATTTTTAAAAAGTTTATCTGTGGAATTTTCCAAAGTTTCAATCGTCATATTATTATTGACCACTTCAGTTCGCAAGGAAGCTATAACAGCGTAGATAGTCTGAAGTTCACGCTGTATCATATGTTGCACCATATTCTGATTGAGAACATCATTCTGCTCTTGAGTATCAGCCACTTTACACAACCTTTTATTATTCATGTCAGAATCTCCTTCAAATGTGACTTTAAACCCAATTCCAGGAGGACCACGACTTGTACTCTCTGCTCGCTTGGATTGACGTCCGAATACATCGATGCTCATCTTGCAAATGATGAAAATCTTGACAAAACACTCATTAATATATAATTCCAGCTTCTCGTAGTTCTTCAATAATAATTGATATAATATCGTTTGTGTCTCTTGGATTTCCAGCAGCTTGAGACGCTAGCAGTAAGCGTAATCGATCTACCAATTCATTTGAGACATCCCAGTAAACGTAATCCATCAGACATTTCTCTCTAGCAATCATGCGTTGTGGGATCAGACCTTTACCTGATAATGATTTTCGGTTTTTACATCGTCTATCTGTATTTTTTTATGGAGACGTGAGAATTAATTTCTTTATAAATTTTTTATATTTAAAGGCTTTATTGTAACGAATTTCACCATCTGGGCTTTTCATGTTTTCTATACGCGTTTGTTGCAATGATAATTTGTCTTATAATTTTCAAGATCACTGGGAGTTATAGAGGACTCTGGGTATTTTTTAAAATAAAAGTTCAAGCAAACCTTCACTTTTGGAAAAATTTAAATTGCCCACATGAATATAGTTCGGGCTGAAACTTATCGGAGAATCTCCAACCATTAATCTACCTTTCGTTAATGTTCTCACTTCATACACATTGTCGAGTTGTCTACTTCTTTCACCTAATAATATAAGGTACTTGTTTGCATCATCATCGATGCATGAAGTAGAAGGCGTTTCTGATTTATTTTCCGCTCCACTAAGAGTTGATAACTTTAAGTTACTGGGATCTTCAGTCACGTCAGCTTCTTCCTTAACATTAACTGATTTATATGACAAATCGTCATTATCATCAATACTCTCTTCAACTTCACTCTTTGCTTCCGCTTCTATCCTTTTAATTGGCTCAAATTTTTTTATGTTCTTGAGACCACCAACAATTTTCTCTAGTGGATTAACAATGGACTTAAAAGTATCACTTTATGCTCGCTTAACTGTTTCTTTGCCCAACTTTATTAACCTATGTTTACGTCGAATTGATTCACTAGCTCTAGCAATTTGATGCAAAATATTTTTTTGCTTTCGAAAATCCTCCTCTCGTGAAGACATGTTGATACATCAGTAGATGTTTAGGGCGGGTTCTAATTATAAATTCCTACCTTACCGACATCAAGAAGATTCTAGCTGTAGTGGTTCGTGTCCGTGCTAAATTTTTC
>JAABKJ010012180.1:0-10578 GCA_011634705.1 Andricus grossulariae
AAAATGATACCGTGGATTTATATTTTTGGAATTTAATCTGAATCTTTGAACTCTATAATTTATAAAAGTTAGAAATTATTAATTTTGTAGTTTATCTGCATAACATTAAAAAATTTTTAATTGAAAAGTGTTGAAATCTTCCGATTTTTACGTGTAAATTTTTGATAATTCGAATACAAAATTTTTGAAATCAAAAACTTGAACCGTAATTTGAAAAGTTGAAAATTCAAGAGTTTCACTTTGAGTGCTTTAATTTGCAGTTAATTTTTCACTCCTTCAAATGGAAAAATGTTTAGCTTCAGAGTTCAAATTTTTTAAATTTGATTGACCATGGAAAATGTTTGCAAACCGAGAAAAAACCGGGAGTTTTTTTCTTCGAATAAAATGGCCACCCTGTTATATGTACGTACATACTCATAACTCAGTACTTTGATAAAGTTTGATTTTCGAGTGCAAACTTTTTCACGTTTATTATGATATTATGAAACCAAAATAGCAAAAATACAAAAAAAAAATATTTTTTTGGGACAAACCTCCAACAGGAATAGTTCATACGACCATGACTGTTTACGGTTTAGAGAGTCCCGATTCATCACAGAAGCCATTGAGGGTACCCCCGACACTGTTGATAAAGTGGGACTGCAGTGTAGTTTTAGTTTCATCTTTTTTTGTAAAAATCAATTTCTTTAGGTTGAAAATTCAACTTTTCAGTTGACGATTCATGGTTTTACTTGAAAATTCGCCTTTTTGGCTTGAAATTCAACTATTCCAGTTGAAGATTCATTATTTTAGTTGAATTGAAATAAATGTTTGCGTTTTGCGGCAAATATTAATATGTTACTTTTGGTTACCCGGGAAAATTGAAAAACTTAACTGGGAAATGACCGGGAATTTGAATTCGTCCGCCGAATCGCCACCCTGATTACTGATACCTATTACAGGGGTGCTTTCCTGCTCCCCGTTAGACGTTTGAAAGGGGAACCTATGTGATCTACACTATTTCCGTGGCCAGTCACAGAAGTGCCTTCACGCCCCCCCCCCCCTGAGACGTTCGAAAGAGGAACCTATTCGACCTATCCTATTTCTGTGCCAAAAAACATTAAAAACCCGTATAAAATGATGGTTTTTTTCATTCATTTCCATAGGTAATGGAAATTTCAACAAATATTTTAGACCAAAGTTGTTGATCTTATCGAAATGCACATTTTATGTTTTATTAATTTTTAGCCTACGAGTGATAGTTTTCGAGAAAAAGGTAGACAAAGTTTAAGAGTTATAACAAGGTGGGGTACGATAGGGATTGGGTCTTTCTACACCGTACGCAATAATCTTATATGACTTGCGGTCGATTCGTTAGCGAGAAAAAAGGTAAGGATCGGCATACGCATACTGTTTCTGAAAACACCTTGTTTGAGAGGTGTCACATTTCAGCAGCAGCATGCATGTTAATCACATATAGCTTTGCTATTAATTTAAATTTTGAGCAAACTATATATGAGAGCAGCATTGTTGAGGGGCATGCAATTTCAAGAGAAACTGTGGCTGACAGATTCTCTTTTTGTAGAGAGGTTTGCTCAATTGCTCTTGATCAACACCTGGAAAAAGAAGATAAAATTGGAGGTGTTGGTGAAGTCGTCGAAATCTTCGAGTGCAAAATCGGGCGCCGGCAGAATGATAAGGGGCGTATTGTAGAAGGTTCGTGTATCCTTAGAATAATTCACAGGGGCCATACACACGAATATTGTTTGGAGATCTGTTTCGGTAATAGAAGGGACCAAGCTACGTTGATTGAATTTATCAAGAAACGTGTTGCAGAAGGGACAGAGATCCATACCGATTGTTGAAAAGCATATGTAAACCTTGAAGATCATGGTTATGTGCATGAAACCGTGAATCATTCTGAGGAGTATGTGGATTACGATACTGGAGCACAGAAAAAACGTACGTCACATATCATCCCCCTTCCAACATCTCATGGGGATGGAAAGACACCCCTTCGACTCGTCACAGAAATAATGTATGTCACATAGATTACCCGTTCCAGCTTCTTATCCGGGAGGGAAAGGCACTCCTGTGACTGATCATAGAAATAATGTAGGTCACTTAGGTTCCCCTTTCCAACGTCTCAATGGGGGAGGTGGCTGCGACTGGTACAGAAATAATGTTGGTCACATATAGCGAATTCGGTTATCCTGCACTGGTGCACTCCAGAGAATTCCGACCTGCTCCGAAGCAAGTCAGAGGGAGGAGGAAGAAGTAAGAAGAAGCAGGTCGGAGTGCTCTGGAGTGTACCAGTCCAGGATAACCGAGTTCGCTAATAGATTCCCCTTTCCAACCTTTCATCGGGGGTGGTAAGGCATCCTTGTGAATAATCACTAAAATAATTAAGGTGACCCCTTCCAACGTCTCATGGGGGTGGAAAGGCATCCCCTTAACTTGAAACAGAAATAATGTAGGTCATATAGATTCCCCTTTCCAACTTCTTATCGGGGGCGGAAAGGCACTCCTGTGACGGGTCAGAGAAATAATGTAGGTCACGTAGGTTCCCCTTTCCAACGTCTCATCGGGAGGCGGGAGCGCACCCCTGTGACGGGCCACAGAAATAATTGAGGTCACGTAGGTTCCCTTTTCAAACATTCTATGGGGGGGGGGGGCTGTAAGGCACCCCTGTTACTGGTCACATAAATAAAGTAGGCCACATAGACTCCCCTGTCCAACTTCTTATCGGGTGCGGCATAGAAATAATGTAGATCACGTAGGTTCCTCTTTTTAACGTCTCATCGGGGGTCGGGAACGGATCCCTGTGACTGGTCACACAAATAGCGTAGGTCGAATAGGTTCCCCTTTCCAACGTCTCAGGGAAGGGTGGGGGGGCGTGAAGGCACTCCTGTGATTGTTCATAGAAATAGTGTAGATAACATAGATTTCCCTTTCCAACGTTTAATGTAGTATGATGTAGTAGTATGATGTAGCTTAATGTAGTATGACAGTAATACTTTTAAAAATATAAAATTTTTGTGATTTTCCATCTTCAGCTTCGAATATCCCGAAAACTGTTTTAGGCTAAAAATTAATATAACATAAAATGTGAATTTTGATGAGAACTATAACTTCTCTCAAATATTTTTCGAAATTTCCATTATTTATGAAAATAAATGGAAAGAAGCATGATTACGAATATTCATCATATTCGTAATCAGCGCGTCAAAATACATAAGTATACGTAGTTTAAAAAATCGGAGTTCCTACGCTTTTGGAACTTTATCCAAAGCTTTTATTGAACTAATACAATTTTCGTGAAGACATTGATATTTTCTTTTTTAATTGCTATCAAAGTTCAGAAGACTATGATAATAATTACAATATTTTTTTCTAAATCAAACATAAAAAAATATTTAAAAACTTTGAATTGACACTTTTTATATTACTCAACTGACCTAATAGCATTTTCAACCCATTAGCGCCTGAATTAATTTAGGCTTTCAGAAATGCATTTTTTTATATGACTAACACTTTAGGTCTACCTGAGTACGAAATGACCGCAGTGTCGAAAACGGTCGTGGGGAATCCCCCTGAGCTTGCTTGACAAGCATAAGGTTAGTTCGTGCTGCGACACACAGGTGACAATTGACGCGCAAATTTCAAACAACGTCAAAGTGATGCCATATAGCATCGCTAGGCGCTAATGTGTTAGGCTTGAAGGCAAATCCTCGAAATGCACATTTTAAGTTGAATATCAATCTGTGAGATTCCAAGGAGTGATAGACATTAGGTATACACTATTATGTGCATCACGGGCAGATATCTAATTCCAATGCATGTATAAGATATTACATGGAAAGAAAGTAGGGGCGTGCAAAATTAATTCGGATTGGCTCGGGTTTCTAAATCTGTACTCACTCTACAAACCCTTAATCAGCCCAAAAAATCAACTGAACTCGCGCCGCTCAAGCGGTTTAATATTTCTTACAGGCCCCTAATAAGACATATGAATAACAGTAACAAGACTGTAGATATAATGCAGTTATTGCCAGTGTAAACATTCTGAACTTAAGAAGAAAATTAAATTGTTCAGGAGACAATTTGCTCAAAAGAATAAATTTGCTTGATATTCTACATTTGATCATAAACGGTGCAAGGCCATTAAATAGATTCCACAGTCTACATTTGAAGCACTCTTTAGTTTGTACGATTAGCACGCTGTGAGACGTTATTTTTTTACATTCCTACGATGAATACATCGTAACCAGGTGATTAGCTATAGTCGAGTCTAGTGAACGCGCAGTAAAGTAGGCAACTTGTACGAGACCAACTGTGCTGTCAAATATGATGAAAAGAATTCTTTTTTAATTTAAAAAATCCACGTGTCCCAAAAGAGTGGGTACGCTTAGTATTTTATTCTGGAAATTTGAATTCAATAAAAATATTCAGCCAAAAATTTAATAAAATTCTGTTTTTTTTTTCTTTTCAAACAGTCCTAAAATTCATGAAAATTGTTTTGAAAATTTTAATGAAAGCACAAGTTTTCCCGCAAGAAATCAACTTTAAATTTAGACATTGCGCTATAAAAACTTAATTTTTCACTGAGTTATGACCGATAATATGTACACATTTTTTTCAATGAAAAAAGTAATTTAGAAACTAAAAATGAGAGATTTAAGGCCATGCAGACTTATCCGAATTCTATTGTACCAAAATCGTTTTTTTGTCAAATTCCTGTCTACACAAAATAAGACAATCGAGTTAAAAGTTTGGAAAATCGAATAAAAGGCACTAAGGGAGGGTTGTCTAATCTTGAATGTTTATAATTACAACAAAATTTAAATATACATATTCTTAAAGACACATTTAGACCTTCCTTGGGGCTTTTGATTCAAATTCCCAAACTTCCAACTCGATACCTTATTTTGTGTGGACAGGAGTTCGGCGACCAAATTTCGGTAAGGTAGGAATCGAGGTCATACTAACCTCAACATAATTTTATCGACAATTTTTTTTCGCCCAACTCCTGTCCACACGAAATGAGATATCGTGTTGTAAATTTGGGTAATTAAACAAAAGTTTTATCCACTTCAAAATGTTTATAATTGGAAGCAAATTTTTTTTTTGAAAGAACCCTGCAGCATTTACATTGAAAAAAGGTCTACGTGGATTTTAAAAAATTGTCTTTTTTATTGCCCTACTGAAAATTCCTATATAGGATCCTATATGTTTCACCTATGGGAAATTACATAGGATCCTATATAGGTTCCTATATAGGACCCTATGTAGGTTCCTACGTCTTCCCCCATGTAAAATCCCATCACTTTCCCACCTTAAAATCCTATGACTTTGCCTTCACAAAATCCTTCGTTCCTACCTATGAACTATATCCACGCTAAGACCTATGAACTTCACCTGAGTGAAATCCTACAATATAACCTATGAACTGCATCTACGTGAAATCCTACATTCATACCTATAAGCTGCACCTACGTGAAACCAATACATTCGAACCTACGAACTGCAATTAATATGTAAGGAGTGCGCAGTAGTTTTATATAAAAGCTGCGGCTGCGCAGTATTTCAAGTTTTTTTAAACATTACCGACTATGCACCCAAAACTTCTAAAACATATTTCATTTAAAAAAAGTTATATTCACATGCAGGATTTCACGTAGGTACAGTTCATAGGTTAGATGGTAGAATTCCACGTAGGTGAAGTTCATAGGTCTTAGCGTGGGTATAGTTCATAGGTAGAAACGTAGGATTTTAAGAACGCAAAGTCATAGGATTTTAAGTGGACAAAGTCATCGGATTTTACATGGAGAAAGACGTAGGAACCAACATAGCGCCCTATACAGAATCATATATAGGAACCTATGTAATTTCCTATAGGTGAAACATATAGGATCATACGTAGGTTCTTATATAGGATCATATATAGGAACCTATATAGGAATTTTCAGTAGAGTGTAGACCGTGAAAATGGAAGAAATTTCCCAAAAGAACTTGGACCAATCATGGTTGTTTTTGGTGCGGGATACTTGTTTTGTAATTATAAAAATGTAGTACCAGATAAACCATCTTCAGTGCCTTTTATTGGAATATCCAAATTTTTAACTCGATACCTCATTTATAAGCCTCCATTCCATGACGCTCCACGTCGCGTTTGGTCACTGTATAACTTCAGATTCTGTGTATAAGCATAGGACCTGAAGTTACACCGTGACTAAACGTGCCGTGGAGCGATATGGAATGGAGGTGTCGATTTCGTGTGGACAGGAATTGGGCGAAAAAAATGTCCGTAAAATTATTTTGAGGTTAGTATGACACGGTCTTTACAGTTTTTAAAAAATTTCTGATAGATTTCTTTCTCCACCCAGCTGTAAGTATTTACGTGAAAATCAGGAAAACCACATGAAATTCGAGTGGTAATTTGATACAAGGAACAAATCATCGAAGCATCACATGGAATACTTCATGGAATTATACGTGGATTTCAAGATGGTACTTTATGGGTTGGGTTTCTTGTTCTTAAAATATTAAAACCACCACTAGATCTGTGGAATAAGACATGTTTTTAAAGTACACACCGTATGTAAAACTTAAAAATGATATCCATTTTTGCCCATCTCTTGCGGTTTACAAGATATTTACAATTTAAAAATTATATCTCAAGTTCTACGTAGATTTCCACGTGGACTGATCCGAAATACCATCCGAATTTTCACGTGGACCTTTTCACCTGGACATTCACTTGCTGCGTATGTTTTCGCTATTTTTATGTACAATATATTTCCATAAATGCTTAGTAGAAATTTTTATGTCAAAATGTTCAACAAAAAAACATCTTATTTTTCACTTTTCTAAGAAAAATATATTAACATATTTTTTATCACAAGTTCAGGAGGACTTATCATTGGTAGAGAGAAGAGAATGGCCATGGAGAATAGACAAAAGGAACCCAAAGTCCTGTACATTGACATCACAAAAGACGAGCACGTTTTCGGATGAAGTACATGCGCTCGAACTTCCCGAGCGTGGAGCTAGTGTTCGAAATGTATAGTAATATGGCAGCATTTTAACAGAATTTTTTACCTTGAAGTAATTATTATTTAATATATGGCCCAATAATTTCTAAAATAATTAATTAATTATTAAATTTCGTTTAATTCACTTGGAGGTCATATCGTCGGCCAAAAGTTATACTACACCATGTTCCTCAACTGTCAAACTGAGGATATGAGGTTCAAATTTTAACCAAATTATACTCTATTAAAATATCGTTTAATGTCAAAATAAGTTTATCAGTCAAAAATAGCAAATTTTAATATTATTATAAATGTGTTTTAGCTGATGTGGAAAATTGGTTTTGGACATGGCGTAATATGAAATACAAAAAAATCGTTTCTTCTCAGAATTATATAGTACGCTATGTCCCCAAAATATTTCAAATGTAACTATTTATAATGAAAATTTTAAGTTAAAAGTTCAAAAGGATTTCTAGTGTATTGCATACCTTGAATTAAATGAGTTATTCCCAATTATTGACTTTCGAGTATTTATCTGATGGTTACGTTTAAGGTTAAATATGTGAGTAAATTTCAGGGAAAAATTGATTTAGAAACAAAGTGTAATACTTAATAAGCCTAAAAATAATGATTACAAATTTTCAAAAAGTGGACATGGCGTAGTACAACTCTAGAGCGACGATATGATTGTGCTCCCATGTTAGCGGCCATACTGTCATACACTTCGAAAATTAGGACTACTCTGGGGAAGTTTGGGCACGTGTACATCGTCCGAAAATGTGCATATTTTTCGATATACACTACTTTGGTCTCCTTTTGTCTATTCCCCGTTAGAATGCCGTAGAAATCCGTTCTCCTAATTCCTTTTATTCCACCAATGACAGGATTTCTTTGACGCATGCACAATTACCCAATATGCTTATTTTTCAAAAGGTATTCAATTAAATAATAAAATCGATTTTTTTTTGTAACGATTTCATCCTGTAATTGAACAGCATTTGAAAAACATAAAATAATATCCAAATACACTTTTACTGAAAAATAACTTTTTTTTAAAGTTATTGAAAAAATCAAGCTTCTTCTCATGCAATTGATATTCTTGCTTGGCCCTTGGCGTGCAGACATCTTGCCACGCATGAAACACGTACGCCGGGCTTGACAGTTTTGCACAAGGTTGTACTTACGACAAAAAAAGGCTCGACTTTTGTGAAATCGATGCACAAGAGTTTGGTTCTCCATGCCCCGCAGGTTTATTCTCCGACCATATATTCTTACGTTCATAGATATTTTGCATAGGCACATCTGAGGTACTGTTAATAGCTAATCACCTAGTCAGCATAAGTATTGCAATAGAAATGCATTTAATAGTGTGCAACCTGTGTACTGAGTTGCGTGTGAGGTACGCCATTACTGTATTCGTTAAGAAGTTGAAAAATTTTGTTCCACGTTTAATTTCACTTGAAACCATAAATTCGCAACTTTTCTCATTCCTTCATTATTAATCTTTATTTACAATCATTTTATCATAGTAGTACGTTTATATCTCAACAATTCATTCTGATTTTTATCAATTTTCTACCGGATATCGATACATTTCATCGATATCTCGACTCTTTGGGAATCTAGCAGACTTTGTCCGAAAAGAATCGCAAAGAAATTTTAATTAATTACTATTACGCATTTTAATCAATTATTCCACCGAATTGTATTTGTTCTTCCTATCTGAGACGCGATAGTATTAACGGTTGCAAACGCGGAAAAAAATTACATAAATTGCACCAACAGTAGTTTAGCGTTCGCACCGAAGAGTTCCAGAGGGCACTAACATCTCATCAATCACGTGATATGTCTTATGAGAGTTGCGGATCCGGAAGAAAGAAATGACGGCAATTCACAGCAATTACGCCATTTTTCATTAAAACATAAATAAGAAGACTTCTTTGTAGTTTTTTTTTTACTTTGGAACAGTTTTGCCTAATTTTTGTTTTAATTTTTAGGTAGAAAAGACGTGTTCTAAAATAATGAAGTAAGTATTACAAGCAAATATTTTGAATTTGAAACATTCTCCGTTTCCCTCATTTTCATTCCACAATTTTCTATCAAGTAAGTATATATCAGCTCTTCCTAATTTGAATAGCATGTAACTTAATTCTGAGTTTTTCTCCGAAGTCATTTTGATGCAAGGTCCTTTTCCTAAACTGCCACTTTTATAAAGGGGCCGATAAAGTATTACACAACGCCTTTTCCTGACAATTTTTTGGGGATCAAAATTGTAATTTTTTCTACATCCCTTTTACATTAGCGTAACGCTAAAGCTGACCCCAATCCCTCTAAGGCGTTACGTAATACTTTAACGATACCAAAGCCTAGAAATATAAATAGCAGTCGTAATTTTTTAACGGTACAACGTCCAGACGTAATTACCGAATAAATCGCAAAGCCGGCGCTAGCAAAGTACTTCCGGTAAGTACAAAATTGCTTTCCGAGTAGTGTTCGTGTGAAACTCCCTGAAGACGAACTCGGAGCAGTTTCGAAAGGTATTCGTGACTTCTACAAATCGAAGTCAAAGAGATCCGATAAACCCTCTTCGGTGCCTAAAGTAAAGGCGTAGTCAAACGGCGCCTCCAATGGAAGTAATGGATCTCCAAAGTCGAGTAAACTCATGTCTGGAACAAAAAATCAAATTTATAATTTATACATACAAAAAAAATGTTCATCCCTCTGATTTTCCTTTGTGATGAGGATATGCGATTCTGAACTATTACCTAACTAGAACTCTGCCTGTGATGTGATTTTCAATACGTTACACAAGTCACAGCCAGAGCTCCACCAGGGAATGGCCAACATATTTCGTTAGATGATGATTCAAGATTTTCTGGAAAATTTGGTAAATTTTCTGAAATTACAACAAACGGACAGAGTAAGAGGATTTGTAAATTATGAAATTGTGGATAAATAAATTTTGTCATTCTTATCTTCAATGAGAACGTATTAGTTTTTTTGTTGTTGTAAAAACTGACTTTCGCGGATTGGATTACGCATTGGTACATGTTTTCATGGATCAAAAAGAAAGGTCGAGTTTGTTAGTCATCCTTTTTGACCAGCGATTCTGGTTTTACTCATTGAAGAAAATACTAAAAAATAAAATTCCATTTTGTGGTCGAACTATACAAAATACGAAAAAAATGAACACAAAAATTGTTCAACAACGAAATTCACCAAATTTGTTATTTACCTTTTTTTGACAGGACACGTAGTTTTCGTTTTAATCGTGAAAAATAACATTAAAAATAACAAATTTGTATGTAAAAATGTACAATACCAGTCAAAAGTTTAAGTTCACCTCTTTTTTGATGATTGATTAAGTTCTCTTAATTTTAATTATGTCAGACCTCAAAAAATTTATTTTTGAATGGTTGAATGCTCTCAAAATTCTGTATAAAATGAGCCCAAGATGAAGCCAATTTGTCTATTTTGTGAGTAGATATTATATATTATTATTATTATTATTATATCATTAAGCCGTTTCCCTTTCGGGGTAGGCGTGAATTGCTCGGTTGGATAG
>JAABKJ010012181.1:0-10578 GCA_011634705.1 Andricus grossulariae
ACCCATCCACACATTACTACTATCCAACCGAGCAATTCACGCCTACCCCGAAAGGGAAACGGCTTAATGATATATAATAATTTAAATTCGCATTTTACTTTGAAACACTTGAAGCATACGTTACTATCATTGTTCGTATTTCAGCTTGCTTGTGCCGAAAAAATTATCTTATTAATTTTTATAAAATAATTTGTTATACATTATTTGCAATCATTTGTTAGTAAAGCAATTTAAATCCAGACATGTTGCGTTCATTTTTTTCATAAAAGAAAAAAATTATTCCAATTAAATGTTTTCAACGCAAACCGTTTTGCTCCCACCCCTTTTCTATTCCAGCTCCTTTCCATTCAAACGTGTTTTCCAGCCACCCTAAAAAATGTCAAAAATGTTCCTAGAGTTACGTATTAATATTAACTGATTTTGCAATTACTTTAAGGGTCTCTTTATTTCATTCCAATAAAAAATGTTTGGGAATCGTTAAAAAAATTCGTTAATAAAAAATCCCTATGTTTTTTCTTACAGAATCGAGTCCGATGCCCCCATCGCCAAATCGTATTACTTATGTCGTAAGGCTTGATGGTGATGGAAATATCAGTGGAGTACAACTTAATGGAAGGTATTATCCAATAGTCAACGAAGACGGTCGACATGTTCCAATCGGTAATTTGAATACAACCTATAAAACAAATATTAGAGAATTCAGCCTAAAACGTCTACTTTTTTCAGGGTTTCGTGGGAAACCCTTATGCAGTCGGTAAATTGGCTGTCCTTACGTGAACACGCTTGGCGCAAAAACTATTAGGTCTACCGTTTTCATTTTTTGCATGGAGATATGTTTCACGTCTTTAGTGCGAAAAAAAGTACTGCCAACCCTCATAGCATTGTATGAACAAACATGCAAATTTAGGCTTAATAATAAAATAAAGTTTAGGGGGAAGTGTAACTTTTATATGCCCCCCGCCCTCAAAGAAAAAAGATGAACATTTCTCTGAAACCGTCCCTTACGTGTTTTCTAAAATAATGTTTGCCCCTTCGTAGTTTACCTAAAGTAAACTGACTGGAGGCACATATGAATATTAACCGAGCTTGCTCAAATTCTCAGTATGGGTAATTTTTGGAAGTAATAAAAATTTGTTGGGATTCCAATAAAAAATTCACAGTTTAATTTTTTTGACAATTATCAGTAGAGTCACAATTTAGTATAATTTAATCTAGTTAAAAGTAAATGGTTTTGTTAAATCTTTACATTAATTATTTACTATATTTTTCTTACAGGCGTAAGGACCTTAAGGCCAACAAGAACAGTTCCACCTATCCACTTGCCAGCTGGACCATTCAGACCTAGACGACCGCGATATCAAACACTGTCCGAAGCAGCCGGACTTCCTGAAGATGCTCTCGAAGGTGCTTTCATGTACCGTTGTGGATGGCCTAGAGGAATAGTCAACGGAGGGGTGGTTTGTGACAGATTTGAAACTGGTCCAGACGGTCAGTGAAGAATCAACAAAACAATCTATTACAAATATTCTCAATTAATGATTTTTTAAAATCTTTAAACTAATTCATGACTATATTTTTCTTGCATTATCAGGTCAACCAAAGAAACTTGATCCTGGACATAATGATTTAGTGATACTCAGTGGAGCTCCTGTTGTAATATATGACACTGATGGATATCGTAGGTTTCATCAGCGGCGTCGTGCATGAGAATGCGTTTGAAGATATGTTTTACGCAAAGTTGTCCTTCAATCGAAATGGAACGTTCTTTCAATTTTCAACACAAACTTTAAAACTTGCAGCGAAATTATATATTTCAAATTGCAACAAAGTGAAAACTTTAAAATTAAGTATTGGTTGTAAATCAGAATTTGATTAAATCTTATTATTAATAAAGCACTTGCTTGCTTCCATTGTTGAATTTGCATACGATTTTCAATTTAACTACTTTCAAGTTCGAATATTTCTGAACTCAACTTTTGTCTTGTATTGTTTCTATGTCATGGATGTGTTGCACCAGAGAGCAATTTGAGAAAATAGTAGCATTAGTGTCATCCGAGGCCTGCGCTTCGTTAAATTTAACAAAAATTAAATTTAAAAAAGGGATACCCATAAAAGGATTAAAACTTGAAAAAAAAAACATTTTGCAGAGGAAGGTATTATAAGTGTGATCTACAACCTTTAAAAATATTAGAGTGGGGCTGCAATTTTTTTTTTTTTGTTATAAAAAAATTCAAACGTATGCAGCTAGTAATTGAGTCAATCAAGACGTCAAAATAAGAAATCGGCGAATTAGAACCAAAGATATGAGTTTTAAAAAAAGTTGCTCAAAAACTCAAAGCCCCAAAAGTTTGCCATTTTTTCAAATTTTCGAAAAATATCTGGAGGGCCTTTTTCACTATTAAACAACCATATATCCTGACAGAATTGAAGTAAATGCCATTCCGACAAGGAAATAGCCGTGATCAGATGACGAAAGTAAAATATAACTTAATGTGTAATTAGTGATTTCTGAGAGATTTTGAATTGGAAATGAAGGTGTAAATTTTCGCATATAATTGGTTGTGCTGGCTTGAAGAATAGTAACTGTCCTTTGTTAGGTGATACGCTTTAATACCCAAGCGTGCAGCAGAAACATATATATGTAGTAGTCCCCACATAACTCGGTACATAAACCGTACCATGAATGCACGTTTATTGGCTCTGGCACCGGTTTTGTCGGTAGGGCGTGTACATACCTAAAACTGCAGAGCCGTCGATGCACGATGCACATACCGGTCGGCACGTACATAACCTTTTTATTTTCTGCTTTCGTTTCTTTCGCATTGTTTTACTTCGACAACGTCCGAAAACTCGCTTCCGCCATATGACAATGCTCATGCTCTTTCCCTGTTATGTGCAGACGCTCGCATATACAAAACCACCCTAAACACTTTATAGATATGACTCTAAACTCTCCAATTTCACATAAAACGTGACTGCGAATAATCTACGGTTAGTTCGTCCTAGCCTTGTTCCTGTTGTTTTGCATTAATACCAACTGAATTATTGCTTTTCACTTGGAATTTTCGACATTACAATACTGCCCTGTTTTGGAAGAACACCATAACAAAAAAAAAATAGAAAAACTGAGTTTTTTAATATCAATGGAATCGTGAAAGAAAGATAGCCTAATTATGCAAACCAGTTTTAAAAATTGTTAATACTATAAAATATAATTATTCATATTTATTGCAAAACATCTTTTTATTAATATTCCATCGTTACCCGGGGCATGCAAATTGCAAATATGTGAAGCAAGTCGTGAGCGTGACACTATCATCCGACACTCGGCTTCGCGCAAACAATCGCATCCACTTACCGATAAAACCGCTCCTTGCTGCTGAAAAATGTAATTGATGGTTTAGGCAAACTGCGGTGTAAAGTGATCCGTATTTTTTACCGCAAGAAGTTTCATTTACGACCGGAAATTGAGGGTTCCTTTCAAGAGGTGTCAAGATTCAATGCCTGGAATTATTACAAATTACGGTGGCAATTTTTAGAAATATTTATTCAAATGCTCTTTTATTGAGCGAGGAGTGCGAAAATATATTGAAGGTCATTTACATTATATTTAGCTAATTCACATTAAAATATTGCATCCTCATACAATAAATTTAAGTCGTAAAAAAGCTTCAAAAGCCTTTCCATTCAGTAATTCCACCAATTTCGACTTGAAACTCCATCTGGATTTTTACGATCCAATAAAATTTGAGGCTCCAGTTTTAACGAAGCTCCTCTACTTTCAGAATCGATTTGATACCAGATATTCGAGTTGCAGAGTTGGTATCGTGCGACCTTGAAAATCCGAAAGGATGGAAGTTAATGTTAAAAAGGAGCTATAAAAACGAGAAAGTTAACAGCAAAAAGGAAGGCGACGTTCGCGAGCGTATAACTCCTCCGTAGATCCAACGTAGAAACTCTTTTGAGTTCTCTTCACCATCGAGAATGGATATCGCGAAGCACTCCGGGCTTTACTGCGAAAACCAATCCGTTCGGCTGCTTTTAACCATCGAAGCTCTTTTACGAGTTCTTTGAAAGAACGGAATTACGAAGCCCGTTTCGTTAAAAGGTTTTGTCCTCCAGACCTCTTTGAATGCGTCTCGAATGTACGTTTGCTATGACAATTCACAAGGAGTTATGCATCACCTATCACAGAGCATTCGATTTTATTTATAGTGAAATAAGAAGTTTAAATCATAACATTACTGCAGCAACTTTGCTTTCTGCTCTGGAGAACACTTTCAACAGTTAAAAAAAGAATAAAGATGACTTTCATAGAAAAACTGGTGGTTCTAATTTGTTGCAGCTAAACCAAAAGTTTTTTTGTTTAGTTTATGAGAAAAGTTTATGAATTGAGTATTTATTAATTGTGGTTTATAATACTTCAAGTACAAAGTGGTTGAAGTTTATGGTTGATAAGTCATATGCCTGCAGCATGTGACTGCGTATTTTTGTAGGCGAACTTTATAGTCGATCATAAGCGGGTTTTATGACCTTGGTTCGCTTAAGAATAATATATGTTTTATGATATTATTTCACTGAGAAACACAAAGTCGATAGTACTTTATTACTAATGGACAATACCAAACTATTAAATGTTTTGTAGTCTCTTTACTTTAGATGGAGGACGCAGTGAAATTGAAAATTCAATTCCTTTCTTTCAATTCGACTTTATAAACTCAATTTACATAAAAAGCGCATATTATCCCCTTCTTCTGCTCTAGGAAGAAGTCTATTACTAATAACAATAATATTACACTTTTTTATCAAAGAGGATTTTTCAAACTAAAGCTGGACTTGAAAAGTTTAGATAATAATTAGCATGCGCGGGTTCCCGAAACCCAACTCGCATATGATCATGACCTCAATTATATCCCGTAGCAATTGAGAGGAAAAATTCTCGTTTCTGACCAAAATTTTCCGACTTTAGCTCGACTATTTCTTACGAATAAAACTGCCGATTTTTTCCCTTAAAAACATAAGATGAGGTCATCATCTTATCAGAACAGGGTGGCCGAAAAACCTCATTTAAAAATTCCCTGACTTTTCCCTGATTTCAAGGTTGTCCCTGACCTGCAGCTACCTTGCAGAAGCATTCTTACAAAATGTGATCAACAAATTAACGCGTCCAAGTGACAAGCTTCTATCTCGGAGTCCCCGGAGAATGCAACTTGAACACACGCGGTTTCATTAATAAAGTAGGCGGACACCTGCTCGTGTTCGCTGTCAATTCGGGAATTCTGGAGAGAAGATTGAAGATGAAAGCAAGAATAGAAACAGAAACAGGAACCTTCTTTTCTACTTTCTTCCGTTCTCCTCGCCATGGTACTTTCTCAGCAAGATATTCGGAAGTTTATTCGATATTCCACTCGCGCAGGAAAGATGTCCTGGTATGGGATTTCCAATTCTCTCGAATTGACTGCCTACTGTCATCCGCCCTATCGCGTGTGCGTCCTTCCACATCCTTCCACGTCCTGCCCTGACGGTACCCTGACTCGCATTTTTTATCGAAATCCTCGCAACTCGATAATAACGGCGATTTCTCGCCTATGTGTATCGAGATGAAATTCAATTTTGGCCGCTCGTGCCACCATACCATCACACCATATCGTTTGGCTTTATTTACTTTAGCACGCTTTCCAATTGGATGCTCGGTGCGACCTCTCTCTCGCTTTATCAGAAATAAAATTCTTCCAGTGCTTGCTCGCCCGATCCCTTTCGCATTTCACTCGCATCCACTCAACTGTGACAATACGACCCTCTCTATTCATAGGTGCACATACAACATACAACCCTTCCAAAATGTTCCAATACTAATAGAGCTACATTCCTAAAGTCTACTGTAGACTTGGTTACACATTCACCTGCGATTCGACAGAGAACCCGCGACCCAGGTGGATAAGAGTCTTCCACTGTTTGCTTTAATAATTGTCCAATTATTTCCTCATACCCTTCATCTTCCAAATTCCGTAATAATGACACAGATAAACCCCAGGGCTGAGCCAATTTCACTGGATATTTCAAATTAACATGCTCTTGCGATAGCCTATCTAAAACAATGACCTATACTGTAAAAGCTTTTATTTTCAATGCAAAACTCTGGGTTCCCACCAGTCATCATATTTTAGTACTTTTTAAATACGTCTTTGGGGGAGGGAATTAATACAACTAAAGAAAAATATATTTTTCGTTAGTTGCATTAGTTTCCCTAATTTTGTTAAATAATATAAAAAACAAAAACTTTTATAAATTTCGACCTTCCTTTAAAATTATAAATAACATTTGATTGTAAATGCGGACAATTTATACAATTTTATAGCAAAAGGGCCATCCATAAATTACGTAACAGCTTTTTTCTTTGCAAATACATGATGGATGCAAAATGATAGTATATAACTTTAAATCTTAGTAATTTTACAATAAAACATTGTAATAATACCCGCAAAATCATTCAATCTTTTTTTAAGATTATCGGGTTAAGCTAAGATATTTGAAAAAATTCCAAGGTATTTCAGAGGATTTCCCCATAATTCTAAGGATTTTAAAAGAATTTTAACGGATTTCACGGGATTTTAGAAGATTTCCAAGGATTTCAGTAATTTAAAAGAATCTCAAGGGATTTCATACAACTTCAAATATTTTAGGGGATTTCAAGAAATATGTATGACAAAGTATATTGATTAGCTTTAAAATATATAATAGCTAATAACTTACAATGCTTACATTATGCATGATTACTATTTCCTTAAATGTGGATTTTGAAACTTCATGTTTTAATTGGGCTTTAGTCATATATTAGTAATCTGATTAACGATTATGCAATTTAAATGTGCAATGTAGGTTCATTCTATCCTATTTTATTTCTGTGATTAAATTCTTTAATGGAGGTTAAACCATTTATCGCATTATTATAATCCGTTTTGCATTGAATTTCCAATTTTGTTAATTATAATATTAATGAGAACTTATGAAATATGTATACGGATTCAGAGGCCGCTGATAAAGAAAAAGACACGGAATATTTCTGATATCAAAATAAAATTATATGAATTCTGTAGACCGGTGAAATTCAATAAATATTAAATTCATATAGAGACAGAGTAAGTTGGTCAGAATTAGAAAGTTTACATTTTGTTAATCATATATTTATGACGTATTAAAAGAATTTTTTCGAATTCTCATTTTTTAATAAAGTAATAACAAAATTATTTTAATATTTATAATTTTAGCCTAGTATTTTAGCGTATTAATAAGCTTTTCCTGCCCTTCAGCATCGATATTTCTCCAAAATAGTATTTTTTATTTGAAAAAATTTATCTTTTTGAAGACCTTTTAGCGAAAAATCGGCTGTCACGTTCCGATTCAGTAGCCCCATATCTCGGGAGCAAGTTTTGATTTTTAATCGTCTTCGAAAGCCAATTTCCACAAAACTGGATATCTTTTTCTGATAAAACTTTTTTTGCCTCAATTTAGTGACACTTCAGCTCGGCAACTTACTCTTGTTTTATCTTTAACTGGTGACTTCGAATTTACAATCTATTTTTTCGCTCTCCTGAAAAATTCTGAATTTGTTAAAATTAAAGGAATGGAATCTCTTTGGTGAGATCTTTGAAAAAAACAACACGACTGCCGGTTGTTAGGTTCGTGAAGTTGGGCTCGTACATTTTTTTTGATTCTATAGATTGGATCGTTTTGATATTAAATGGAAGGCTCAATTGAGCTGCAGTACTTTTGATACCTCAGGATTTATTTTTGAATTAGACTTAAATATAACCAAATAAAGCTTGGATAAAAATATGAAGAACAACTTAACCTTCAAACTTCATCTCTCGAATATATCTCATGAACATATGAAGCTAAAAAGCAAAAGTTTCTAAAAAGAACAGATAAAACTTTCAGTTAATTAGGCCTCAAGGTAAATACAACAAAAAACTTAATTATTTCCTATATAAAACTATCATTGTGTAACCATTCCACAGCACAAGATTTTCCAAGCAAAGGAATATGCTCGTGAATATGTACCCCAACCTTGCGAGGTAGTTAAACTGGTAAACCATAGAGTCATAGACCATAAAATAAACCATAAAGCGTAAAGAAAAGCGGAAACGAGGACGGGTCGAATAATTAAAGCCAGAGGCTGTATCGGAAGAAAATTATCACGCCAGCAGGCCAGCTGGTGGAACATATTATAGACACTATAGTTATCCTCAGTTTCCAACATCCTAACCACATAAATGTGTTATGCAGCTGACAAATCCGCGTGTATCACTTCTGAGCGCTCCTGAGATATTGTTGTCCATGGACATAGGAAGTAAAAGCGAGAAAAAAAAGGAACATTTCGAAAATATAATGCCAAGTAGAAATTTCTCCTGAGACTCCTAGGACTGAGGGACTGCTGGGAACATCTGTTCTAGACGTGCTCGTCACGTGTACGATGTGGGTCTCTGAAATGTGAATTTTGCGGTATGGTGGTTCACATTTTCACAAAATTCTTCGCTGACAGAGAACACGTGACTGAACTATGTCCATGTGACTGAACGACCTCGCACGTGCGTCTCGACTCAAATACGCTCATTTGGCATGAGATCTCTATTGGCACGTTTTCACGAAAAGTACCATGTTAAAAGGGCTTGTTCACACGCATCGGCATCAGAAATCTTTGAACATACAAAATCTTCTGCGTTGACAAAAAAAATGTAAAGAAGTGGTTCATTCTCTTTTAAATATCTTTTAAAAAATTGGATCGAAGTTTATAGATATGTATTCGAATATTCGGATGAATGGCATCTTCTGATAGTATATCAATTCAAAATTAAAAAATTCAGTATAAATTATTCTGCACTTATTCTATGAACGCTTTAAATAATTTCGATTTGAAATGAATCCATTTATGGTTGTTTTCAATATTTTGTATAACTGTACAATAATGTTGATGTACTTGACTGAACGTTCAAATGAAACAAACATTATCCACTAATTTGATTTAAAATATTGTTCCAGACACAAATAAAAATGAATAATATTTTTAAGGAATAAACTCGTTTGTTTATAAATACTCAATTTTTTTTGGCGAATTTAAGTTTAACAAACCATAAAATTTGTTTCAAAGTAAAATATAATACAAAGTAAAAAAAGTAAAAGCAATGGAAAATTCCATTTTTTCCTTGAATTTCGAATTAAGCAATAATTGAACAAAACTTTACCTAAATATCGACCTAAGTCCTAAATTAATTGAAGTTCCTTGAACATTTTTAACAGTCACAGAGAAAAATGTTTCGTTGTGACAACAAAACGATTTGATTGCTACAGAAGCAAACAAGTCGTTTCAAATAAAATATGATTTATTCAACAAAAGTTTTGTT
Organism: Andricus grossulariae; assembly: GCA_011634705.1. Lineage (NCBI taxonomy): Eukaryota > Metazoa > Arthropoda > Insecta > Hymenoptera > Cynipidae > Andricus > Andricus grossulariae. Next base: position 9,402 of record JAABKJ010012181.1, read on the forward strand.
CAGATAATCAAAAATTGTTCTCAGTTGTGTTTCACCATTTTGTCTCCCTTTACACTTAACAGAATTAAAGAATTAATGAATTTCCCCTAATATTTAAGTTCCATGATTCATAAAAGATAAATTTTAGTTTCACCGATTTCATAACGAATACACGTTATACTTGTATAATGTGTAATTAATTTTTCTACAAGAAAATAAATGCGCTAAGTTTCTGATGCGAACTGGGTAATAAATGGAAAGTGGCGGCCCCGATGGGATGCATAACATCGATCTTGCAAGCACGTCGTGACAGCAGATTTAACAAGACATTTCCATTTATGTAGCGAAAGATATACTTCTGGAAGACGGCCTAATTAAATAACCCCACGCGGAATGAGCTGAGTCTCTGATTACTTGGGTGGGAGTACGGAGTACCTTCTAATGGGAGTTGGGAGGTTGAGGGGATTGAGGGGATTTATACACGTGAGTGCCAATTCACAATTCGACTGTGGAAAAAAATGCTGTGCTTCTACTCGTGCAATTCGTACTCGTCGACAAGAGCCATGTTCTAGTCTATTAAATTTGCGGTTAGCGGTATTAAGTATTAACCTGGGATTAAATCATGACAGGAAGGAGCATTCCTGTATATAACATTATTTACCGACTTATCCATCAGAAAATAGACTTACTGAAATGAAATGCTCCGCTGATTCAAAATTTCTTTAAGAGTTCTGAGTGCTTAAATTTTTTTTAATGTGAAGCCTAACGTCATACTCGTTCCACTTTCAAGCAAGTAAATTATCAAGCTTTTACCGAGTCAGAAGAATAACCGACGGGATCTGTTTCTCTGATCTGTAACACTTTTGAAATTTTGTATATTCAGACTTCCAAGCTTAAAATGCTCTTAAAACAGGGAAAATAAAGCGATTTTTCACGAAAGTAGGAGAATAAATTATTTTTAATAAACAAATTGTAGATGCCTTATTCAATTCAATACGGAACGCTTTAAATTCCTAAAAATTTACAAAATATATTGCATTTTCAATAAAATAGTTGAATTTCCAAACAAAAAAGATTTTCTGCCAAAAAAGATGACTAACAAAATAGTAGTTATTATTATTATATCATTAAGTCGTTTCCCTTTCGGGGTAGGCGTGAATTGCTCGGTTGGAAAGTAGTGATGTGTGGATGGGTATAT
>JAABKJ010012182.1:0-10578 GCA_011634705.1 Andricus grossulariae
GCCATAGAAACACGAGAGCTTGCATGAAAAAATGCATGGACGTGAAGGAAGCTAGAATAGTATGCCAGGACAGAAAAATGTGACGACAAATAGCTTATAAAGAGAATGTAAGTAGAGTGAATGACGCCTGAAACAAAGACCTTGGATACTAATGGGCCCAAGTGGGGAACCACACCTAACAACTTTGTGAGGCTCTCCACGTGATGTGATCGCTAGAGAGATTGATCAGCAACCTGGGCGGAGCAGTGTTGTCATTTAAATAAATAACACGAGAATTCTAGATCAATCTAAAATATCTATACCTTACATCTATATACCTATCTAATCTATGTCTACCAAAATATTTGGAAACAAAATTCAGTTAGGTCAAACAAATCGATATCTAAGTGATTATAGCTGAGAAAAATGTTATTTGAATCAAACAAGATTGATTTAAATTATATTTTCTAAATAAATTCTGAATTTGGACAATGTTGTTAGTATAAACATTATTTTTTCACGTAAGATTATTACTGGACACATTCTGAATAGTTTATAGTTAGAACGAACTTATATTGAACAATACCTGTAATTTTTATAAACAATTATTATAAATAAATGCATAATTTCACCATTTTCCTTCATAAAAGCAATGTTTTTAAAAAAGTATTAATAAACTCCTCGCACACGATTCTTACTTAATTTAAAATAGCATTTAACAACATTGATTATTGTTTTTATGCACATTCATTATAAACAAACGAACATTTCACTCCTTTTTCAACCTACAAGCACCGTTTCTTTATGGAAAAGGATGACTAGTAACACCTTTTTGTCAAGAAATGTTTGTTTTAGGTTGAAAAAGGGCTAAAATAAACATTTGTTTATAATAAATATTTATAAAAAATAGATAAATTTTCAAATACTGGTTCAATGCAACTAAATGTAATGAAGCACGTGTTTGTGAAGAAATGGTGCTTTTAGGTAGATAAAGGACTAAATTTTGCATTTGCTGATGATAAATGTTTATGAAAAATTTAAAAATATTATTAAACAGTGTTTCAATCTAACTAAATATAAAGCACACCGTGTTTAGTAAAACTTGTCTATGAAGAAATGGTGCTCTGATCTTGATAAATGGACAACATATTCATTATTTAATAATTAGTATTCAAAAAATAATAAATATTGTTAAATGCTGGTTTGATTTCACTAATAATTGTGCACGGAGAGTTTTGAATACTTTTTTTTTTTAATAAAGGCGCTCTTATCAACATTAGTGCATTTTGATTAGAAAATTTTTAACATGTGTCCAGCAATAATTTTACGTGAAAAAAATGCTTGTGCTATTAAAATTGTTGAAATTTTACATTTATTTAGAAAATAAGTTTGTTGCTAATATCTTGTAAACAATTGTCCATTGGCAGCTAAAAAAGCGTATTGAATGGATTCCGATGTACTTTCAACTTTTTGAGTCTCATGAATATCGGTGATCCATGAGGGTGGCTCTCTCCTTGTTATTGTAATTATACGTTTCATGAAATGTCTAGACAGACTATGAGCGGAATCAAACACAAATTTTTCTAAGTGCTCAAACCAAAATTTTCACTTCAGAGGTGTGCTTTCGGACAAAGGAACATTGTGGTTAGACGAGACTTCGGTCTAAAGATTTTACACAGAGAAAAATCTATGTTTGACCCTATATCAAAGATAATTTGTTACGTTCGAATAAAATGTATTCAAGTTAATGGTAACTAAAATCAAATCAGTTTCATTTGGATTAATCAAACATTTATTTGAACGAATCAAATACTTGTTTGACCCCATATTAAAGATCGAATTAGTTTGATTGAAGTCAACATTTTTTTACAAATACTATTGCACATAAATGATTATTAGATCAAATAGAAATTTGGAAAAATGGAAATGAGATCAACTGACAAACCAAGTAAATTGAAAATTAAACAAATGAAAATTAGGTTTAATAATTATTCGGTAAATAGAATATTATTAATGGTAGTTCACGTTAATAAAAATTAATGTATAAGGGTGACTAAGAAACCTTCTCATGTACACTTCTTACGTATTTTATTAAATAAGATGGTTTAATGAGTAATTATGTTCCTTACAATCTTTTCTGGGAATCAATTATTTAATTTCCAAAACTAAATTAAATTATTTATTAAGTAAGTCTCGTAATTAGGCAGTTGCGATTCTCAAGGATTGTATATTTTCTTGAAGGGGAAAAAGAATCAACATGACGTACTATTTTTACATTCGAATAAACAATGATTCAATCATGCATTCAGTTAGACTCTTGTTTTTTATTAACCCATTGACTGAAGAATTGGCACGCGTACTCATAAATATCCAGGAAGTGCATACCCAAGCGAGGAATCGACCATAAATATAGTTTGAATGATCATCATCTTGGGGAATCCCAGCAAAGGGGATTTTTTCGTCTGGGTCTGCTTTAATGACTTTAACAGCGGGATACTCAAATGGTCAAGACGTAAATCTACGAAGTAAAGTCAATTGTACCCTTATTAGGGATGTGAAATTTCCGAAATTACGGGAAGGGTTTAGTAGTTCTCAAAATTTTTCAGTAAATGAGAAAAATAAAAGAAAATGTTGCAATTTTTTTTAATTCTTTGGAAAATTAAATGGTCGTGCAGTTAAATATAGAAAAATCACAACAAAAAAATGTTACTATATTAATTAAAATGTATTCAATTTTCACAGTGATGCATGGTTAGTGGACAGTAAAAATCGAAAACAAAATAATCAACCTTTTGAAATTTGCCTCTGAAAACAATTGACAGTGTTGGTCTCTAATTATTTTCAGTCATTCCGAAAATTTCCTAAATTTATGTGTAATTTTTGTTAAAATTACGTGGCTTATATCCCTAATCCTCATTAGGTTAGCTGTAGTTAAAATCTGAAGGACGAAGACTTGCCTTATTTTTTTAACTCTTCAGTGTCAAAGATGCCATATTTGCCATAACTTCCATATTTGGCACTAAAGTAATACATTTTTTAAAATTTTATTTATAGAACCCAATAAGAAAATCCAACTATTTTGCTTAAAGTTAATTTCTTTTGGTTGAAGACTACAATTATATTTTTGGTTTGAAATGAACCTCATTGGATTAAAAATTCCACTGTTTGGTTGAAAATTTAGCTAATTGGTTGAAGTTGAAATACTTTGTTAAAAATTAATTGTTTGGTGTTGAAAATACATCTTTTTTGGTAGAAAATTCATCGTCTTGACTAAAAAATTATATTTTTGGTTGAAAATTCAACTACTTGGTTAAACATTGAAGTTTTTTGTTGAAAATTATTTATTATTATTTTTTTTTTTGCTGAAGATTTATCATTCTAGTTGAAAATTCATCTCTTTGATTAAAAATTTAACTATTTTGCTGAAAATTCGTTTCTGGTTTGGTTGAGAATTAATTTCTTTAACTGACAATCTAACTATTCCATTTTTTGTTGAAAATTTATATTTTCTAATTGAAAATTCAACTAGGTTAAAAATTTATTCTTTTCGGGTAATAATGAAACGATTTCGTTCAGAATTAATCTGTTTTTGTTGAGGATTCAAAGATTTTGTTGAAAGTTCGTTTTTTTGTTGTTGTTGAAATATCAACTATTACATGTATGGTTAAGAATGCATCTTTTTTAGTTAAAAATTCAACTATTTATTTTCAAGTTAACTTTTTTGTTGAAAATTAAACTATTTTATAGAAAATTCATCTTTTTTGCTTAAAAATTCAACAACTTGGTAGAAAACTATTTAGTTGAAAATTAAACTATTTAATTGAAACTGAGCTTTTTGTTAAAAATGCATATTTTGGTTAAAAATTCAACTATTTTATTATAAAATTTAACTCAAATACTTTGTAGATAATTCGTCTTTTTGGCTTCAAAATTCAATAGTTTTGTTGAAAATTCATGTATTTTGTTGAAAACTCGCCTGTTTTGGTAGAACATTATTGTTTTCGATGGAAAATTCATCTTTTTGGCTGAAAATTTAACTACTTGGTTGGAAGTTGACTTTGTTTTATTTTCTCTAGAGGAGAAAAGAAAGATTTTTAACGTCAATGTTCAATTCACTCAGTTTTAATTGAACATTGACATTGAAAATCTTGCTTTTCTCCTCTAGAGAAAATAATCGCGTCATCATGCCAAATATCTGGTACAAATTCTTATAAGATTTAATAAAACACACTGATGAGGGCCACCAATGTGTGCCGAAACGTTCGAAACAACTTAATTCGTTTCAATTCACCTGACCCTAAAACCAACAACTTACATCAACAATTTCTACACAATTATCTCCATTTTTGGTTACAAATTTATGAGATAAATAATTTATGACTTTATGAGTTGAAAATTCAGCTATTTGGTTAAAAAATGCATGTATTTTGTTGGATTTCGTGAACAATTCGTCTTTTTGGTTAAATTTAAGTGGTTGAAAATTCCTTTTTGTTCTTTTTTAATCAATGTTTTAAATTGAAAATTCAACTATTCCATTTTTGGTTGAAAACCTATTTTCTTTCGTTGAAAATCCATGTATTTTGTTGAAAAATCGTCTTTTGGTAGAAAATTAACCTTCTTGGTTGCAAATTTATTTTTGAAGGTTACAAATTAAGCTATCTGGTTACAAATTCAACTATTTCCTAAAAGTTTAATTATTTTGTTGAAAATTCAACTATGTTGTTAAAATCATATTTCTTGGTGGAAGGTTCAACTGTTTTGTTGAAAATTCTTCCTTTTGGATTGAAAATTCATCTTTCATGGTAGAAAAGTCATCTTTCCTGATTGAAAATTCATCTTTCTTGGTTGAAAATGAACTTTTTTTCAACTGTCTAGAAACGCGAAAAACTCCATCATAAACGTGAAATTCGTGTTTAGATAACGGCTATATTACAGTATAGGACAATAAAACCAAATTTATTGATATATTAATACATAAATTAATAAACGGATGTCCCGAAATAGAACAGAATGGTCCCGAATTGACCGAGTGAATCAGGTGGATCTCCATTATTAAAAGAGAACGTATTAATGAGATACCTCAGCCTCATGAATCCTTTCATAATAGTCTGGGTATCATGTAAGTTGTAAGAGTTCCAAAATGCTAAGTCATCCATGGATATCTTCTCTGAAATACTCGTAAGAAGGAGAGTGAATCGCCACACTTCCGTTTTCTCCTATCTTAAAGAATTCGTGACTCGACAATCGACTCCAACTTATGAATATTCCGGAAGCGGTACCCGAACAGGAAGTGGTAGTGCGTCAGACAAGAAGAGCGAAAGGATAGATGTTGAAAATAAAGTTCATTCTTTCATGTGCTAGACTCGTCTGCGGTGCAAGGTGGAGAGCCAGTGACACACTCCCATCTTCTGCGACCTTCGCTAACGGCCAAAAATCCCGCGATTTCTGACCATATGTGACGTAACGAGATGTCGTAGCGGGTGACGTGCCATCGAGCAATCACTGCTTCCGCTTCTCTCTGTATCACTTTCTTGAGTGTGATTATTATCCATTAACGTCATTGGTGTGGATTCTAATAGATGCTAATGACGCAGAAACAAAATTTTATCTCTTAAAGTAGATTAAGTTTCGGAAATGGAAAGTCAATTCAAAAAATGATGCCTTAGAGCAATTTTCATATTATTATTTATCAAAATATTGTATAAAAACAAAACTTTTTATAATAAATGTATAAACCCAGAATGAAGAAAAAACTTCGTAGTTGCGATCACACGTCCTTGATGAAGATTGAACTTACCTATAGTCCGTGCGATACAACGGACATAATCCAAAATAGGTTCAAATTGTTAAAATGGCATGAAACTTGGTTTATGTGTTCTTTTTGACATAAACAAAATTTTAGAATGGGGTGCCAACAGATCTTTGAAAATTTGTTTTTAAAATGAAACGGGCATTTATTTAAATCCGGTATTTTTCAAAATATTGAAGTTAATTAACTTTTTTAATAAAATGGCGGCTCTCTTACTGAAAATTAAAAATTTAGGAGTTGTTTCCAAAAAATATGCAAGATACGGCAAAAAGTTTAAAGTAAAAGTTGTTCTCCGTGAAAAGACCTACAAACAGTTTCGTCTCCATTTTTTGATATTTTGCCAGAACGTTCTTCTTCAGGAATTAATTTTTATTATCCGAATTTGAGTTGGTAGCACTGGCAGTATTTAAGAAATATAATTTTCTCTTTCTCCATTATGCCGTGCAAAGAGTTAGATGTTTTTTTTTCTCCAAATTTGGACTTCACACCATCCACTTTACACTATATTTCAAATTTGTTTGAATTTGATCTTCAAATATAGAGATAAAATATTCAATATTTTGAAATTGGAGATTAAGGCCCAAATTCTGGATTTTGAAGAAAATAAACGCCACTCACATTCCTGCCTAGTAGAATTTACATGAAAACCACACCCCATACATAGTTCAGGCGTTATTTAAAAAATGTGATTTTTGAAAATTTCCAAAAAGCAATGTTTTACACAAAAAGTAACAAAAAGCAAGTAAAGACAACGTCACAAATGTTTTTTCTACCTGAGGATCATAATCAAGTGACTTCTTACACGTTCTTTAGCAGTCAGAACGGAATTCAACTATTGTTGCGGCAAAAATACACATTTCTAGAAATACTAAAAAAACAAACAGTTTAAATAATTAATGATCTATTTTATATGTACTGCATCGACTTATACTATAGCTGAAGTGAAAAAATCGTTCCGTTTACGTAATAGTTCAAATTAACAAAATTTGTTTAAAATACTTTATTAAATGGAATTTATTTTTTCAGAATAGCTTCTTTATTATTAAGAAATCATTATTGGTATGACAAACACACATATTTCTGATCAGTTTTAAATATATCTATCATACTCAGAAAAAATACCCCAAAAAAAAATAACTTATCCAAAAATGTAAAATGTCAAATTTTAGTTTATCATTGAAAGCACAATGTGTTTTATTTTTCATCCTCTTTATTTTGTTATCAGAGCAAGTGCCATAATCCTAATGTGACGTAAATAACGAGGAAATTTTGTGTTACTCCCACGCACTATGACACAACTCTGGTTTCCCTCAGCTGATTTTTAGTAACGGGTTAAGTGGTGACTGGTTACGTAGAAAACGTAAGCGCTCTCCATCCAACTCGTTAAAGACCTCGTACCACAAATTTATGTTTAAGTAACCCCCACTTCAAATTTGAGATTCAACAATCAAGAGCTATATGCTAAATATATATTTTCCACTTTAATTTCTTCTATTTCATGTATCTTCTTATTGCATTTATTTATTATTTATTTTAATTTTAATACTACTGAAAATTGGATTTAACTCTAACGATGTTGATTTATCACTAGCAATTTGGTGTAACACTTCGTATAACCCTTAGAATAATCCCAGTTTAGCTACACAATACTTAACACTCTGACGCTGAAGTAGTTAAGTCCTAAATACTTGGCTACCTAATCCGTCTCAGCAGATTAAAACTAAAGTCTAATCACTCCCCAAATCGCACCTGAATGCATCTGGCATCAGGTAGAACGTAAGCTGTATAAACAGGCGGTTTAAAATATTTTGAAAGTGAAAAGTGACAATATTAAAGTCATGATGAAACACCTGTAACACGTACTTTACGCTATATTAGAATTTTGGAAAGATTTACAACTACTTATTACATCTTAAGATAAGTATGTGCGATTTTCAGAATGAAAATTAAACAGAAACTTTGTTGTTCACAAAACCTTCCCTTGAAAGTAAATCGCTTGTGCCTGATGCAATTTAAAAAACTATTGATCCCAACGATTTTAATGTTTCTTTTATTTTCCTCTTTGGAAATACGATTTACTTCCTTTATCTGTAAATGCAAATTAAAAAAAGGACATGATGTAACTCTTAAATATTTACTATGTGCATAAAATATTTCATCATTTCCCACGAAAATTGCAACCTTCCATTGAAACTGAATAATCGCACCTGATGCAATTTTGTAATATGTTGATTCCTAAAACGAAAGTACATTTCGTATTTTTATCTGTGAAATTGTATAGCATGTCTCCTTCAATTTTGCATGCAAATTAGTAACAAAAAGTGTACGTTCTTACTTTGAAACAGTATAAACTGATGGAATCTTCAAACTAAGGTATAATTAGGTGCATTTTTAGCATTTAGAAATTAATGTAAAAAAATGAACGTATTGTAGGGATAAAGTTCACTAAAAAAAAAGATTTTCATTTTTTCTGGGTAATATCACTATATTACACCGACTTTAGGTGCCTGTGGTTGAAGGGTGGGGGGGATAGTGGAAATGGGTATGTAGTACAAGTTTTAATTTATTTTTATTATTCGCCTAATGTCATGAATTAAAAAAAATTACTTTGGAAAATCAAATTAATTGCCTCGATATCGTTAGAAAACAACTTTTTGTTTTCTTCAAAAAATACGAGTTACTCTATAAATCTGAATGAGTGAAAAGAGGGTCACTAATTTGCGTAGGAAAATATTTTTGCAAATTATTAGTTGTACTACACTCTTTCCTCACGTATTTTTAAACTTGTTGCTAATGTTCTATCTAAAAATGACTAGTAGGGGAGGGCCGGCCTTTTTGAGATAGCAGTACCTCTGGGACAAGTCAATTTAAAAAAATAAAATTATGTATAAGCTTTTGTTTTCTGTTTAAGAATGCTTATTTTGACTCCAGTGAGCTTTGTGAAAAGTTTCAAAATAAACGAAATTTGTCATTAGCTAAAAATCATAAAAATAAGTTTTGCAAGTATGAAAGTAAAACTTTAGTTTTTCGATATTTCAGCGTTTTCTGTTTTTTAGACTTTTATATCACATGAATTCGAGTTTTATAATGCAGTTTAATTATTTATAAAACGCCTTCCAGGCTCTGTAAGAAAGAATTGTATAAGCTTTTGAAATTAGTAATATCTAAGAAAGTAAAAACGGTACGTTTGGGACATTATTTTGCGGTACGTGTCGGACAAGATCTCAATCGATATAACCTATACTCTAATGGCCCTGATAGATCTCACTTGTTAGATAAAAATAAAACGTTTTAGGGCGTTTCAGTTAATTTCCTAGCATTTGATCTATTTTTTGTAATAACATACATTATTAACAATATTATAACATCTAATTAAAAATATAACATTCACTGTGTTTTGTATTTTCAATAATTCCTCCAAAGGTGAATGAATTTACAATTTACTACAAAAAAGTTATTAAAAAATTAATTAGACCCAATTTGTTGAAAATTAATTAATTTATAATTTAAAACCTTACAAATTTAAATTTTTATCAGTTTTTAAAGTGCTACAAGTACTTTTATAATCCAAAAATTGAAAGATTCTTGTTCTTCATATTAATAACAATTTCACAAATTTCATTTAATAATTCGATACGTATTACCTCTAATGGCCAATAAAATTATTTATAATTAATCTAAAGCAACTAATTTTTGGATGTGAAAATAACCAATTGCTCTGAGTTTAAATCAATTTTTAAATATTTTTTGATTGTTAATGATAATCAATGAAAGAACTACATCATTTAGTCGGTATGCTTCAAACTGATTGTGATTGTGAATAAATAAGATCATAAAAAGCTACAGTATTGAGACGTGTACATGAATTTTTATATTAGTGTTCCCGCTTGGCAACAAAAATGAAAAAGGTCCAAATCGTACACTCTCCCCTAATTTGTAGAAATTTTTACTAAAGTAAATTATAGTGACAATCTTTTTACTGATTCAGATTTACGGAGTAAAGAGCAAATTATTATTCCAAGGATTATAAAAATATTAAAATACATACCCTTGTTGATTAACTATTTGTTATTATTGAGATCATTATATAAGAAAGGTTATGTTGGCAAATATAATTAATTGCCTCTGTTCCTATTAAAAATGTATCTCTATAGTATTACGGAACTTTCCGTTAGACTAACCGATCAAGTATAGCACTAGGGCTAGTATTACGGAATTTTCCGCAATACTAGCCGACGAGCAACAGTATACAGTATGGATCAAAAAGCGTTTTCTTTTGTAATTAAACATAATTTAAATAAAAAATTGTGATTCAAATAATTTTAATACCATATATATTAGGAGGTGAAGCTATAGGCAACAGAACTGCAACATAGAACATAATGCATTCAAAAACCCAATTGAGAAAGTCTGTGTCAATGAAGTTAGAGATATAATTAAGAACTTAAAAAACGGTAAGGCTGCTGTTACAGACAGTATTAGCGCTGAAATGCTTAAATATGGTGGCGAGTACATACCTCGCAGATTGTGCGAATTGATAATCGATATTGTGCAAGGCGTTAAACAAGGATGCATTATGTCCGCATGGCCATTTATTATATTTATGGATAAGTGTCTAAGAATGGCCCTCTTTGAAGAAGAAGGTGTAGATCTCGAAACACAAGCATGAAGAACATGGGCCTCAACATTAACGTAAATAAAACAAAAGTAATAGTGTTTGAAGGAAAAAGTGAGAAAACAATGTGCAACATTGTCCTGAATGGTGAGAGATTAGAGCAAGTTGACAAATA
>JAABKJ010012183.1:0-10578 GCA_011634705.1 Andricus grossulariae
GGACGATGGGATGAGCATATGATGGCAGACTTCTGCTGGATGCTGAAAAGAGATTGTAAGAGAAAAGGGAGAAAGAGGAGAAGGAAACCACTCCATAGATCTCACAGTGATAAACGTGTGCGCAAGACCAGAAAGACAATATAATAAAATTCTAATTGTAGTATGGAAACCTAGGTAATGTCGAAGAACTCAGGTCAGATGTGCCTTTAGTGTTTCTATCAACAATAAAAAAAATTTGAATTAGGTTTAGTCCCCTCCCCTCAAATCCTGCTGGAGCAGCTTGAGCTAATAAACGATAACTCAGATTCTATTTACTCTTCCTAAGACCTGGCTACATTATATGTATCATGTTCAATGCAATAAGAGTGACGTTATACCCGCGAGAATTGCGTTCATAGGAAATTTGTCGTATCTAGGGGAAAAGCCTGACATCAAGATATGATTTTCGGGCCGCGGCCCAGATGAATTCAATACCGAGGGTATTCCATGTATAAACAAGCTGATTTTCTAAGGAATTTTTCGCGTCTAGTGTAAAAGCCTGATGGGATGAGGGTGAAATAACGTCATAATCGTATTTAGTGAACCAAAATATATAAATATATTAGATTCGAGCCTTTTTACAGACGATGTTAAAAATGAGGGCAGTTTCATACACGAAAAATCTGATTTTCTAGGGACTTTTCCGCGTGTAGGGAAAACCCCGATGTGATGGCGGGAAATTAGTCTCAGATTTGTACTCAGCGCCCCCAAATACATAAAAATATCATGCCTGATCTTTTTCCAGACGATTTCAATAACAAAGGTTATTTCATACCCGACAAAGCCGATTTTATAGGGATTTGTCCGCGTCTAGGGGAAAATCCTGAGGCGTTCGGGGAAACCTGATGTCATATTCGTGTTTAGCGTTCCAAAATACGTAAAAATATCATGCCTGATCTGTTTCCAGATGATTTTAATACCAGGGGTAATTTATACCCAGAAAAGTTGATTTACTAGGGAATTTTCCGCATCTAGGGCAAAATCCTGACGTGCTTGGGAAAAGCTGATGTCAGATTCGCGTTCAGCGCCCCAAAATACGTGTGGGTACCGTACTCTGATCTCTCGCACAACCAACTTTTTTTGTGGGCCTGTGTTATTATTCAAGCGGATGGATGGATATCCAACGGCTACAAACAGATTGAAGAGTTTAAAAAAGTAGTCAAACGGATACTTGTGAATAGATGACGGATTAAAATGGATAAGGTTTCAATCCGTTTACTTCCAGCAGGGTACGTAAGCACGAAACAATGTTGAATAGACTAGTTATACATTATTAAATTTCAAAAGAGAACCTATAACAAAGAAATAAGGGATGAAACTTCTTAGTTGTACTCTGTATTACGTAAGATTACTCCAGATTTCATTGGATTACTCTAGATTACATTAAATTATGGTGGATTACTCCGCCTAAAAAAGGCTCCAAAGAATTTCCAACCAAAAACGATTACTTTTTAACAAAATTGTTGTATTTTCAACAAAAAAGATGCACTTTTAAAGAAATAGTTGAATTTCCGACTGAAATGGTTTATCTTTAGCAGAAAAATTAATTTAAAAAAAATTTGTTCTTTAGTTTAAAAAAAAGTTATTTATCAAGAAAATAGTTGAATTTTTAACCAATACAAACGAAGAAGATTAAGTTTCTACCAAAATGACGAATTTTCAACAAAATGCATACATTTTCCAACACGTAGTTCAATTTTTCACCGAAAAAGATGAAGTTACAACCAAAAATGGAACAGTTAAATTTTCAATTGAAAAAAAAAAAGAATTTTCAACAAAAAAGTTAAATTTGGAACCAAAGAGATGAATTTTTAATTACATGTAGGTAGCACATTGAACTCTGTATTACTGCGGGTTAGAACTGGATTACTCTAGATTTCAAATGGATTACTCTAGCTTACAAGTGAGTTACGGCGGATTTTAAGTGGATTTTCCTGTAATACTTATATCACTTCAAATTACTTGAATTACACCGAATTACAAGTGGATTACAGCAAATTACACTGGATTATTCGGATAACAAGTTAATGACTTCGATTACCTAAATTACTTCGAATTACCTGGATTAAAAATGCATTACCCTGGATTACTCGGATTATAACAGTATTACTCTAGATTAGAAGTGGATTACTTCGACTCACAAGTGGTTTACGTAGGATTGCAAGAGGATTACCCTTAAATATAGATATATTTTACTATGGATTACCTAAATTATCTAAATTACAGTTGAACTCGGACATAGCGCCACCGGATATATCCCTTCCGAGAATTGACGCCGCGCCACGGGTATGTTTGAGGGGAGCTGTGCGGGGTTCATTAAGGCGTGACAAAACAGGAGCGTTTCGGTAAAGCGCTGTGTCCTAACGGTCTAGCTGGGTTACTGCGTCATGTAGCTGCACGTTGCGCCATCTTCAGTCACAGTGTTTTGCAATGGGTTTCGCTTATGCATACATAATTGCAAAAATGCCGAAGGAAAACAAAAAGCAGGGTTTAACCTTGAAAGAAAAATATCAGATTGTACGCTAAGTGAAAGCAGGTGTCTCAAAACAGTGCGTATTACAGAAATATGGTATCAGTGAGAGAATGTACAGGCAAGTGTTAGCTCACGAAGCTGATTTGAACAATATGGGTGAAAGTTATGAATATGATAATACGAAATCTATGAGAACAAGTAGTGATGGGCTTTTGGATACTGCTTTCTTCGAATGGTTTAAGCAAGTGAGAGACAGATGATTCAGTATCTGGAACGATTATTCAAGACAAATCTCACTTCCGTTAAATATTTAGTTTACCCTACTACTAGTATTAGAAAAACAATGTTCAAAGTATTTTTACCACGCAGTAAAATCCACCGAAATCGGTTCATACGCCCCTGACTGTTTACTTTCGGAGTGGAGATATTTCCGGTTTCGTTAGGGTAGGTCAGGTTTAAGGTCAGCCCCAAAACCGGCATTATGTCCGAGTTCGACTGTACTCCAATTTATCTTTATTACAAGTAGATTAGCCTGGATTATTTCAGATTAGAACTGAATTACTCTCGATTACAAGTCAGGAATACTAAGAATACTCCGAATTACTTGAATTACTGCGAATTACAAGTGTATTTCAGGATTACGTTGAATTACTTGCATTATACTGGATTGCCAATCATGGTAATCAGTGTTGCATAATGATACGAGATGCTTGATGGTCTTGCTCGTTTCTGTCGTTCGAAAAGTATTCTCAAACACTGAGAAACGTGGAAACGTATTGACATGAATGTTATTTGAGGTTGTCAAATGAAAACAACAGTCGACAAAAATGTCAGATAGCAATAAAAATGTTGAGAAAAATTTGTAGAACTTAAATAATCATGGCTAATTTTACCGACCAAATGATATACTGCTGTGACTAGTAGTACCGAGAAATTGGGGTAGTTGGAAAAGAAGATGGACCAGCCAAGCTTATGAAAAATATTGGGCTAGTTACGCCGAATTTCGATAAATGTTACTGACTCATCACTTTTGTGATGTCAAATTTCAACATCTTCTCAATAAAAATCATGATTAACAAATAGTATTTTCTATGCTTGGAAAGTACATGTTGATAACCGCTTTCAAAACACAGGTCATTATTAATTTAAGTTTAACTCCAGACACAAGTTAATTGATAAAAAGCACCACATTTATCAAATTGATCTAAAGAATCCTCACTAGGAATGGTCAAAAAAAGGAGGCGCGCATCTATCGGATCTGGCGCTTCGCGCTCGGTCATTGTATACTAGGGTGGTCCTTATTTACTCTTGGTAGATTTTTTTTTTGAATTTCTTTAGTCTCACCCCCCCCCCTATTTTGTTGGAATGACCAAACAAATTATCTCCACCAAATTTGAGCGAAATCAGTTAATACAGTATTAACATGTAGCACAAAGCCTTTGGCTCTGTACAATATTATGATCTTTAGACTATGTTGAAAAAATATATATACACGAAACTATTTTTTTCTTCAAAATTTACAAAATGGCGCACCTTTAACTTTAAACTAAAATTACAATTTTCACAATTAATAACAAAATCTCGTCAAATTCATACAAGAGACAGATTCATTTATTAGAAAGGACGTGATGACAATGAAAATTCTAAATTTTGAAAACAATTCTAAGCCCAAATGTATTCTTTTAAAACTTAATATTTCTTTGTTTCTCGATGACAACTTCTCTGCTGTCTATTAAAAGGCTACATCATTGTGAAGAAACATATTTCGTAATGGATGAAAGTCAAAATGTTGAAAAATCCAAAATGGCACCTTCTGAAGTATTCAAAAAACTGCATTTTCTATGCGTTCATTGCATGAGAAACTTTCAGTGTTGTAGGCCACATGTTAGTATTATCCGATTTCGCTCAAATTTGGTGGAGGTCATTTTGTTAGCCATTCCAACAAAATAGGGGGGTGAGACTAAGAAGAATCCAAAATCGAAAAATAAGGACCACCTTATTGTACACCCTCCATATTTGTGCATAGACCTTTTTAAATTAAAGGACAAACTGTTACCAACTGTCATTTGGTAATTGTGAATATATATATATAATCAAAACGCTTACTTCATTCTCGGCGATTGTGGAATGTGGAGTCTTCCAATGCATCAACTGTCGCTTGGTTTCTGGTTCATATTGAAATAATCAAGATTTACTGAAAGTAACAATCTTGTTTCTGGACTATACTATATATATATATATATACTATATACAAAGTTCTAAAATCACACAAAATTTTCTGAAAAATCCATAAGAAATGTATCTTATCACTTTCTTGGAAAATTAGCCCAGCTTTTCCTCCAAAGAAAGGGCAATTAGTGCACGCAATGCATATGTTCCAGTAATAATTACAAAAATTGTTGAGAAATATAAGAGTTCAAGCAAAGAACGCGATTGTGCAAACATTTTCAAATTTTTTTGAACAATAAGAAGGCAGTATTGTGAAACATGTAAATAGACTACACGTCACCTCCACCAGCGTAACGTATTTACCAAAGTTGTTCCTTCGTAATCGGGGAAAAAGATGTATTTAAGAAAATAATACATTTTCACTAAATAATTACTATGTGAACAAAAAGATAGAAGGGGGAATGTTATAGAAGGCGAATCAAAAAATTCTTATAAGCAAATATACACTTTGAAAATACATCATAGAGCATGGTAGTTTAAAGAATTTTAACGAATACATAACGAAAAATTATGCGAGAGGGTACTGCTTCCTCTTATTTTTTAGAGCATTAGAAGCTCCTAAGATTTCCAATGAGCCATAAAGCAACCTTTTAATATTTACAGGAGTGTCAGCATATCCATGAACGGGAATTAAAAATTTTTAACCTAACATTGCCGCTACTGCACAAAAAATGTTCTCAATTATTAATTAAAATTTACGCGTGTTAAAAAATTCTAGAAACGGATTTAATGGGGCACACATAAATTAAAGAACACATTCTTTGCAAATTTTTTACGACTCCACAATGCCTTATTTAACATGTCAAAAATAAAATTGTTTGATGCCCCCCCCCCCCGCCAAGTCTATGTTACATAATTTGACATAGTATTTCCAGCCATGTTTGATTGAATACGCCTGAATTATTACATAATTAGAATCTATTGAAGTAAAAAAATAAAATTATAGCAATTTGGAATATGCAACAAAGAAACTATACACTCTTTGAAAATTGAACAGTGTAAAAAGCTGTGTCATCTAGTAAAAAATATCCATGAAAAACTTAACTTTTCATCATTTTTTCTAAGTTACTAGTACATATCTCGAATTATTTAATATTTTGTATGTTTCTAAAGTTCGTTTTAAAGAAAACATTTGGCACTCATTTTCTGTCCGGGCTATTTCAGTAAATAATGCTATTTACTGTATGTAGATTTGATTATGCATTCTTCTAGATTTTTCAACAAGTAAAACGTAAACTAAAAAACTGAAACATTTTTTGGAACGATTGCGATTTTTATAAATACTTATGAAATCCAAATTAAAAAGGTTATACAATGTTTTCAAATCTTTTATCAAGTTAACGAGCTTCATATTCTTAACAACAATTCAGAAGATTTAATCCCTTTGGGGCCGTGCATAAATTACGTAAAGTTTTTTTTTTAATTTGCAACCAGGAACCCCCTACAATAGGATCCGTAAGTTTGGACCCCTTAACTTTCTACTAAAACAGACGAATTCTCAACAAAACATATACATTATTTAAAAATTATTGGAATTTCCAACCAAGAACATTAATATTCTACCGAAAAAGACAAATTTTTAACAAATTGACTGAAAAGTATACATTTTTATACCGAAAATGTGTATTTTCAACAAAAAAAGTAATTTCTAATCACACAGTTGCATTTTTTACTGAAAAAGACCAAACTTTTACAAAAAGAGATGAATTTTTTTATTAAAAAGCCGATTGTTCAATAAAATAGTTGAATTTGGTAAAAATACATATTTTTTGCCAAGATAAATTTACAACTAAAAAGGATGACTTTTTTATAAAATGATTAATTTTATAACAAGATAATTCAACTTTAAATCAAATAATACCATTTTTGATAACACAACATGAATTCTTAGCCTAAAATTTAAAAGTAGACTTTTTAACCGAAAAAAAAACTTTCAATTTGAATTTGCAATTATTCAAAAAGAAGAAACAGGTGAAAGAACCTGAAATAAATAGGAATCTTCATCATTTATAGATTAGAGAATAATAGTTTAAATAAATACTGAAGTTTATTTTTAATACTTTCAAATATTAGGTAAGAAAGCTGTCAATTTTGCCTGGAAAATAAAAGCTGACAAACAGCTGTTCGGAAAATTTGTTTATATTTATATTATATGAAAACTTGTTTTCAGTGTTTCGCAGACTAAAAAAGTATCTTGCGTGAGAATAGGCGTTGATCATAATTTATGCCCCTTTACTTAAATTTGTAGATATTTTATTCCCTGTTTAATTTGTCGTAAAATCTATAAAATTAGATCGTCAAGTCTAAGTGTGTATTTAATAAATATTGCAGAATAATATTGAGGGTAGGCGTAACTTCAAAATTGGTAAAAAACTTTTCTTATCACTGATATTTTATCTATAAAATGATGGAAAAGTATCAAAGTTCTTATCTAATTAGAACAATGTTGCTTCATATTCATTATCTTTAATACATCATTTTATTTACCATCGTAGGTATTGCGTATCAAATTATTGAAGGAAATTCGTGAAATTATTAACCAGCTCATGGCTAGTCATCCAGCCTTTTAGCAAAAATAAAAAAAATCTTGAAAACTTGATTGGTTGGGCTGGAACAGAAATTTAGTCGAATCCAAGGATATTCGTCGGAAAAGTTGGACGAATAGACGCTGCTCACATTAGAAGTTTTTAATCAAAGCTTTAAAAATGTAATGATTTAAAATTGAAGTAGTAAAATTATCTACTATTTCAAATCAAAGGTCCTGATATAGTCAGACAGTTATAACTTGCCAAAGTATGAAATAGAATAATTTCGAATTGAAGCTTTACGTAGTTTAGGTCATTTCAAATAATCTCATATTTTGGTAAATTTTTTATCATTTTTAGAATAATTCTACTTTGAAGGCTAAGCATTTGATGATCTTGATTTGTAACGTTTCAGTTTAAATACCTGAAACATAATTGAGTTAATCAAGATAAACATATATTTTTAAATTCAAGGTTCATTCACAGCGTTAAAAAAGAAATGACCTGTAAAGAACGGAATCAAAGTGACATAAAAACTTTAAATTTGGGACATTGAAATCTAAACGTTTGAAATTCATCTTGATTAACTCAATTGAGTTTCAAATATTTGATCCGAAACGTTACAAATTAAAAATTTCAAATTCTTCACCTTTAAAATAGAATTCTTCTACAACTGATAAGAATATACCCAAATATAAGGTTATTTGAAATGAAGTCATTACGTAAAGCTTAAATCTGAAATTATTCTCTTTCGTATATTGGCAACTTATAATTGTTTGAATATATCAAGACCTTCGATTTGCAATAGTAGATTGTTTTACTGCTAACATTTTTAATAATTCCATTTTTAAAGCCTGTAAGCTTGTAAGATTTTCGCTATTCATCCTGAAAAGCTAAAGGACGTCTAGCCATAACCTCGTAAAAAATCTCAAAAATTTCCTTTATAATTTGATGCGTAATACCTCTGATGATAACTAGAATGACGCATTAGAGATAATAAATATGAAGCAACATTGTTATAATTCGATAAGAACTTTGATTATTTTTATCATTCTGTAGAAAAATATCCGAAAAACAAAAGTTTTCTTGCTTACTTTTCGAAAAAAATTTAATTTTCTAGAGTTTACAACAGATTAAACAGGGACTCACTATACCGTAAAGGATCAAAACGATGCAAACGGTTGACAAATACATGATGTAACAAATGAAATGTACCAATTTTTTAACGTTTCGATGCGATTTTTTAGCTCAGTTTGATACTTGCGCATTTTGTGCTGAGTACAAATATATAAAACCGTCAGTGAAAGGATTGAGTCTTGTGAATTGTTGTTGAAAATATAAAGTTTAGTAATTTGATGGAAGATTTAAGAACATTGTATAACCTGCTTTTATTACTTTCATCAGCGTTTATTATGATTGCAATCGTTCCACGAATTATTTGGATTTTTCAGTTCACGTTTCAGTTGTCGAACAATCTAGAAGAATGCGTAATTAAATCTACATACACCAAATAGGACTATTTACTAAAATAACACGCGCAGAAAGTTAGTACAGAATTTTATCTTCAAAATAAACTTCAGAAGCATAAAAAATATTAAATATTTCGAGATATGTGCTAGAAATTAAAAGAAAAAATAATGAAGAATTAAGTTTTTCAAAGAAATTTTGTAATACATGACACATCTTTTTTATACGATTTAATTTTCGAGGAGAGTATAGTTCCTCAATTCTTTGTTTCATATTGTTTTAATGTTCTTTCTGTAAGAAACTTAATTTTAGTCAATCAGAAATAACTGAAAATACTTGGAAAAATTAAAAACCATAGGCCTTCATCTTATTTCAATAAGTTTGAAAATGTTACACAATCGTGTTCTTAGCTCAAACGTTTAGATTTGTCACGTCTCCCATTTTTAAAACCATTTTTAAAACCAGAGTTTTTCTAAAATTAATCACTACACACTATCATCCATCCACACCTTAACTCTATGATTGCTCGTTCTTGTCACATCTACTATTTACAATATTTACGGTGAACTTGTATCTACTTCCTCTTCTCTCTACAAAACTTCCCTTCTTCATTCCTCCTCCTTCCTTCTCTTTATCACCATCTTACCCAACACCCCCTTAACCAGTGCTACCGTCCTTTTGTCTCCCCTATCATGCATCAAGACCTCCATGCTTATCCCACTCCTTTCCACCCCCTCGCAATCCTCCAACCAGTATTTTACCTTTGCATACCCCTTCCACACAATTCATACATCCTCATTTCTGCAGGGAGTCAAAACCTATTAAAGCCCTCCATTCAACCACATCTCATTCTCGCTATGAGATCCTGACTTCCTTTCTCTCTCTTCTCACAAAAATATTTTGCTCTCTCTCTCTCTCTTGGCATAATCCACCCATAGTTCCCATTCAGCCTTGACCCTCTTACTCTTTCCTCCTCTGCTTTTCCTCTCTCCATGCTGATCTGCAGCCCATTTCTTCCGAATTATCTTTCTCTTTCAATCTGCATCTTTCCATACCTTCTCCTGTCCGCCTTCTCCCACCGACACTCCCTAATCAGCTTACTTCCCCCCTCTTTCAAATATTTCTCCTCATATTTACACACCCGAATCTCTGTTAGAATCCCTGAACACATTCTCTCCGTCTCTCTCCTAACAATATAATTAGGTGTATTCCTCGCCAACGCAAGTGTAACCTTGTACTTTTCCGCATTAAACTGTAACCTATTTTTATCCAGGTATCCTCTTAACCACTTTAGCATCTCCTTCAAGACCTCCTCGCTTTTTTCCAGCAACACTATATCATCTGCATACGCGAGTGACCACAGCCTATCCGCCTCACCTTCCACTACGGCCTCTAGCTTACTCTTCATGTCCAAGATTAAAATCTCGACAAGCATTGGACTAACAGGAAACCCTTGCCTCAACCCCCTATCAACCCAGAACCCCTCCGAAATTTCTTTCCCACCTCCCGTGTGAAAAAAGTTGCCTTGCTCAAAGATGGGTCAACAATAGGTCAAAAATGGTTAAAGATTGTTCAAGGATGGGACACGTATGGATCGCTGGTGTGGCTCAAGCATTGATCGTGTGGGATAAATTTAATAAAAACTGAAGTAAAAAATTTAAGATCTGCATTAACCTGACCTCTTCGCGTAGCAGTTAGCAGGTTAGGATGCAATGTTTTATTGTATCAGATTGTGCAGTGTGTTAATTATGGTGCAAACGTATAAAACACTAATTTTGCTGAAAAAAATGCTCAGCAAAAGTATGACAGCTGCACTGTTATAGGTCTATATATTAGAAAATAATA
>JAABKJ010012184.1:0-10577 GCA_011634705.1 Andricus grossulariae
CCACTGACTTTAAAATCGCTATTGATAGGAGGGAGATCACGATAGTGGTTTTATTTGATTTTTCAAAAGCGTTTGATTCAGTTAATCACGAAATTCTTTTACGCAAACTCAGAACGTTTAATCTATCCA
Organism: Andricus grossulariae; assembly: GCA_011634705.1. NCBI lineage: Eukaryota > Metazoa > Arthropoda > Insecta > Hymenoptera > Cynipidae > Andricus > Andricus grossulariae. Next base: position 130 of record JAABKJ010012184.1, read on the forward strand.
GAACTGTAATTGCGTGGTTTGAATCATACTTAACAAATCGATCCCTACAAGTACTCAATAGCAAAGGCGAACGGTCTGAGTGGCCTTAAAAGTATGCTGGAATTATTCCAGAAGGACATCGACGTAGTGGTAAAATGGGCACAGAACTTTGGGCTGGCACTGAATCCGACCAAGACTGAAGCAATTATTATCGGAGCGACTCCCTCCCCGTCCTTAGAAACTTTAAGGACCTTCCATTCACTCAAAATTGATGGCCTTCAGATTGAATTTGTTGACGTTGTAAGGGACTTGGGCCATATGCTCAACCGCGAACAACAATTCCAACTTCTTCCTAAAGTCTCTGTCCAAATTTAGAAATTTTAATTTAAAGGTTTTCAATTTTAAAAGCTTCTGTTTAAAATTTTAAAATGATACAATTTTAAACGCTCTTCTTCAGAAATTATGAAGAAATTATGAAGAACAAATGATGATCTAGCCGGTGTTCTCCGCGCGTGAAAGCTGGGTGGCACTCGACAGCTAACTTCAGAGTGACTTTAATCCGCTCTCTAATAATAATTTTCTATAATGAATTTCCTATAATCCATGAAATCCTTTGCAACATTGCAATCCAGTGTACACCTTCTCGTGTTATTTATTTAAATCGAACGTTCGTTCCGCAGCACTGCTCCGACCCAGGCTGCTGATGAATCTCTCTAGCGATCACCCGAAGTGAAGAGCCTTACAAAATTTTTATGTATGGTACTCCACTTGGTACCATTAGTGTCCAAGGTCTTTGTTTCCGGCGTCATTCACTCTATTGTCACTCTGTTTACAAACTATTTGTCGTCACACTTTCCTATCCTGGCATACTACTCTAGCTTCCTTCACGTCCATGCATTTTTTCATGCAAGCTCTCGTGTTTGTATGGCTTCTTATGTCTCTTTAGATTAATGCCTCATTCGCAGATTCTAAACATTCTTTCGGCGGTCTACCTCTGGTCATTCTGCCATTTACTTTTCCTTTATACACTTGCTTGGTCAGTCGTTCATCTTTCATTCTTTCAACTTGTCCGAATCATCTTAACTCATTTCTTTCCCATATGTCAACTAGTGTCTCTTCTGTACTACATTCTTTGAGAACTATCTCGTTTTGGACTTTGTCCATCAGTGTTTTCCCGCATATTGTGCGCAGAGTTTTCATGCCAATCGCGTTAATTTTACTCTCGTCCTTTTCTTGACAGATCCAGCAGTGGCTCTCATATTTGCATTTTCTTTGCATTCAACATCTCAAAACGATGATCGTGTTGCCACAACACGATACCATCGTTTTTCTGTAACACTTGAATAAGTATTCTCCCAAAACTTGCGTCGTTTTGTGCCAACACGATCGTCGTGTTACGGCATAACGAAAATTCTCAACACGATGCAACGTGTTGGGAGAGGCAAATTTTTTTCTCAGTGTAGAGTTCGGGGTGCTGAAAATAATTTAAATGTAAGCAAGACGGCGGACCGGCGGGACGCAAACACTATCGAGAGGATGGATCGACTCAACTATGACTTGCTGGACTGCTACGACGCCAGCATTATCTCTCTTCACGGAGGCTTCATGGCGCGTATGCATACTCTGCGATGCCAGAAACAACCAGAGCTTCAGCACGTTTCGCAACAGTTTTGGCGAAATCTAGCTGCCTACCTCTCGTGAACTGGATATGAACACGAAGCCCTTTCCCAACCACTGCATGAACGAGCCGCGAACCAAGAGGAGCAAGCGACATTAAGACCAATCGCGCAAAGCAGTTACCCCCTGAGAGATCATAGCGATTTCAGGATCAGGAGGAAAATCAACTTCCAGGTTCCTCCTAAGCCTCAAGATCAGGCTGAAATGGATGCCTCCCTTCACGAATATATCTCAGAGTAGTCTGACCCCTGTACCATCAAGTGTTCAGTTTATGCTGCGGCGAGAGCTGTGGCTTATTCGAATCGAAGTCTAAAACCGACGATGTATCAAAAGACCGGATGTTACCTGACGCATGGAGGAGAATACAGAAAAGACAGTGGTGTGTCTGCCAGAACCGACAGTTTCTCGCTGACCTATTTCTGTCCAAAATCTGCCTTATGAGATCGAGACTTTTTAGAAACAACTTTACAAGGTAAAGCTACAATTGAAAGAACACACTGAGAATATCATCCGCTTCAAGGACCTTCGCGACAACCTCATAACGTCTACCGAGGAATTTTCATTAATCATTGCCAAAGAGGTAAAAAGAGCACTAATGAGCACAAAGAACTTCTTCGCTGCAAGACCAGGTGGTATCGTGAACTTCTGGTGGAAGCAGTTTACTTCTACACATCAACATCTGGCCCGCATCATCACCTCATAATTAAAGTCGGAGACATCCATTCCGCAGTGGCCGGTATTAGGATGCACTTTACTCCTACCGAAGAAAGGCGACTTGTCCAACCCAAGACACTACAGGCTAGAAAAAAGGTATAGCAGGCTGCCGATAGAATTTACTAATTGGCAGGTGCGTCCGCAAAGACGCAGCACTCCAGCAGTGCTACCTGACGATGACCTAAATGTATTACCGGCAAGCTTTCGATATAACAAGGAACAGCGTCACCCTGCAGAGGGGCGTCTTTCAGGGCGTCACCATAGGCCCTCTCCACTTTTGCAGCACACGTCTGCCACAATATCGCGCACTGAGAAATTATCCTGGGTAGCTACGTGGCGACACTAATCATCGCAAGCACAACGTCACTCATGTATTTTATATGGATGATCTGTAGATCTATGCTTCTGGTGCAAGGCAGCTTCAGAGTGCTTTAAGTGTCGTTGAGAAGTACACAAGAGAGATTAGTATAGGCTCCAGATTGGACAAGTGTGCCAAGATTCATCTAAAGCGAGGACGAATTACTGGAGTTTCAGAGGGCACTAAAGAGCCTTTTCTATACCTAGGCATGACTAAGAGCTGCATTAACGATATAAAATAAGTGGACAAAACACTCTGAAGCAGATACAAGCATCTCACTCGATAGCTTCAGTCTTCCAATCTGTCGGCGTTGAACAAGATATCTGTGACGAACACGCTTGCCCACCCGGTGCTACTCAACTCGTTTGGGGTGGTTCCATGGGCGAAGCACGAGCTCACGATCCTCGATATTGCCACGCGTAAGATTATGCATACCATCAAGGTGGGTGCAGATTTCTAAATCTTCAATGTCTTTATAATCGAAATATCCTAGGAATAGCTCATATCGTCGCAAATGGAAGAGATCCTCTCCTACAAATGGTCAGGAATCATGAGATGAGTAGCAAAGGAGCTTTCCTTTAGAAAGCCGCAGAGAAGGCGGCCGAGAACCTTGACCTGAATCTCAACAGGAGAAGTGAGGAAGGAGCATTACTTCATCTAGAAGCCTAACTTCTAAAAGCCGAAGTAGAGAAATTAGATGTCAAAAACTTTCGCCAACAGCTTCTCGACTTTTTACATGAAAATGGTGTAAAAGTGTCCCAGGTAATAAGTTTGATTTGTTAAAAAAATATACATTTATCAGAAGTAATGACAAACCTAATCAAAAGTATAAGCCTACATTTTATATTTTTTAAATTAAAATGAGTGAAACTTTCTTTCAAATTATATGCAGTCTTCGTAGTACAATGGGAAAATTATCCATGTGTGAAAATTCATTAAATACAGTTATAAGACATTGAGAACGTAAAAATGATTTAAAAATTCAATTAAAAAGATACCACTAAGAGTGAGCATCTACATGGACATTACAGATACATATTTTTTTCAAATTAGATATTATCTTCTTTGAAAATTTCACCCTAAAGTTTCAAAATTTTGAGTGAAAACGCCAAAATTGACATTAATTTTAATTCAGTACAAGTGGCCGTCTTTTTTGGTTAGGCGATATCATTCGCTATGAAAAATAACGTTTGAGCCTCAAAATGCCAGTTATATGGCCCTGGGGGCTAGAGATGGCTCCTTTGGAGCTGGGAAAGGTTGGAAAGTTCAGCATAATTTAGCGGTTTTGTCGCTCTTTCCTTCTTCGTCTTTTCCTTCGCCTGGTGGATCATAACGCTAGCGGAGTATTGTTGAGTTGCACCGTGACCCCCTTCCCCATCACATCACACACATCTTATTTCGCTTCTTTCGATCGCCAGTTTAGTCGAACTCCTGGTTTGTCACTACTTGAGCGCTGTATCTTTGACGCGGTTATCTAGGGATCGCGGTACCTTGTAGCTGGAGGGGGGCTTAAGTGTCTCATCGGACTATAGATCTGGAATACGTGGACCTGAGGTGCTGCATCGCGAGGTGTAGCTGCTCTGGGAAAATGACGGAATATAGTGTGTGGAACCTAAACTAAGGAGCGATCCTTTCAGGGGGTAATAGCAGAGCCTCCTGGAATGTCAAGGGTGCGAGTTCTCATGCTCCCAAGCTACGAAGTGTTTGCCCTGTCAAGGACTGAATAGCACCAGGGTTAACAAATCCTTGAACACCCCGGCGTGCCACCGTAATTTAAGGCGGGCACACCGGAGTCACAAAGGATGTGTCTTAGCAGTGGGTAAATCTTATTTCCCTATCTGCTCGTGGGACCAATAAGTGACACAAGAAAAACAAACAAAAACAAAAACAATTAGGGCTCCGTTCCGGGACCCTCTTTTAGCCTGCCGCCAAAGGTGAATGGATCACCAGGAGGAAGTTCACCAGGACTGGTGTAAACTTTTGACAACGATGGCGGCAATCTTGTTGCCACGGTGGAAGAACATCTAACGCGACTCTTCGTAAGGAAGAAGAACCGTGGTGGTAAACAAACAAGGAGAGACCGATTAGCGAGACTTTCAAACAGCAGTCAAAACACCCTTAAGAGACACTCCCCCGAACAGGGAGTTGAAACCGTAGAAGGCTCTGGATACACAGGACCTCAATTTTACGCAGATGGCTAACAACGCCCTGGTGAGAGTTGTCGTTGCTTCGGGTAATCCTGAAGCCCGTCCAACTCCCGAGGAGTTGGACATGCTGAGGGAGGAAATCTCTGAAGAGATTGATGCGTTACCTTGTGAGAGGCACGACCCCAAATTCAACGATATCTTCATCAGGTCGGGGACCATCGTGGTGGAGGCAGACAGTACAGGGAATGCAGCAGGGATGATGAAACATCCCTGCATGTCTTATGCTAGTACCCGCATTAGCCAGGCTCAGGCAACAAACCATCCGTTTATGGAACCTGAAGAAATGATAACACGATCAGTGGTTGAAATACTAGGCTGCAGCAAGAAGTCTGGGGTCAACTACTGAGAGCGAATAGTTAAGCGTGTGGCACAATAGGCTTTATAGCTTAAGCATGTGGAGGCTCCATTGGAGCACCCTGCCCGTAGTTGAACTAAACTAAACTAACTGAACTAACATTTGCCCGCATATTCGGCTGTGTGCTCTGGATTTGCACAGCTTTTTATTCAGTTAACAAAATGTCAGTTTCGAGGTTCTTTACTGGTTCTTATTTAAAGTGAAAACGCCAAAGATTTTGATGGAGTAAAACCCCCAAGAGAGAAAGATTTTCTCCTTTGCTGTCTAGAAGTACAGCGGAAAACTGACTTAGCCTCCGAAAGTAACAACGAGCCAGCTTCTTCTTCTTCAGCCCGACAAGTTGCAATCCAGCTACATATTATTTAGAATGAAGCAACTATTCCAACAGTAACACAAATTAGAATAATAATTTAGCGAATTTCTCGCTGTCATGATGGATACAGTAGCATAAACACAGTTTTAAATAGTGAAACAATAGTTTAAAGAAAGAAAGGATGATCAATTAACTTTTGTTATAGAGCAGACTATAAAACTTTCCGACATGATCTTCGTATCAGTTAATTTACCTGTACGCAAACATTAGATTCAAACAACTAAACGTACATGTAAGAGGCTCAGACTTGAGAATTCCCTTCTGAAGTCATTTGTTTGAAATGCTTTCTAACATTCAATTTCAAATGGTAGCCAACACTTCGATGATGATGAGGCAGGCGTTGAGGACGAAGCCGAGGACAGTTCTGCTAAGGATGAGGTATTCAGTGTATTCACCAAACCCAGAGACAGAACATCTAAGCCCAAACTAGACTTGACTGAAACTGTTATAATCTCTCAGAGAGATAATGTAAGCGAGAGGACTGCTGCACATTTAGGATAGACTGTGCTTCACGCAGCTTTAAAGGCTGGAATTATATTTTCTGAGCTATCAAGCGACATAACACCTGTTTTGAGTGTAGACAAGAGCAAAATGAGGCGTGAGAAGCTTAAAGTTGCTCGGAAATTAAAACAACGTTCAACAGATGATAATTCAAATAAAAGTCTATACTTTGATGTTCGAAAATATGAGACTAACACTCACACAGGCATTGTTAGAGAAGAGCACTGATCACTTACGGCTGAACCTAACTCAATACGCTGGTCGCGTCACCCCATCTTCTGGCTCTGCTTATGATGAGACCATGGTTATTTTTGAGTGCATCATGAGCTAACTCAAAGGTGGCTTTGATAAGGTTGATGTTCATAGGTTCAAAACTACTTGACTGTGAAAAGCTTTTAGTGGTGTCATTCGAACCAATAGCATGTGACTTACCTTAACGCAATTCAGGAAATCTCAGAAATATTAGTAATAACCTAAGGTACTTGTTCCAGATATCTCAGGCCTTCGACTATGGAGCATGCCCGGAAGGTCTTGTCTCCATGATCCCGGGCAAATTAAACAAAGCTCGCTGGTTGGCCAGATAAACAGAATTCTAATATTATACATTTTGCTGATCCGCCCTTTAATTTTTCTCGTAAACGATGATCACAAAAGAATAAAAAAAAATTAATTTCTTGCAAACAAATTCACTTGATTACAAACATTGTGTCAAATTCGACAGAAAATTGACAAAAAATATATGTGTGGACTTTGCGGACGTACTTCTCAAGAGGACCCGGACCAGACCAATATTTTCGTGTCCGGATCTGGCAGTTTGCATTAGCAGGCCTGATTCTAAAATTTCGATCCGGATCTCTCAAATACTCGATCCAGTATTTTTCGGATCGGGCCTCTAGTTGACCCGCGCGAAAATATTTGGATTGAATCTGTGCGTGATATATCCGATGCAGTATTTTTCTGTTCAAGTGAATTGCGTGAATTTCGTGAATTCCTTGAATTCCGTCAATTCTTCAAATACCGAGAATTCGGTGAATTCCTCAAATTTCTTGAATTCCATGAATTTAATGAATTCCGTGAATTTCATGAATTCCTCGAATTTCATGGAGTCCGTGAATTCCATTGAGTCCCGTGAATTCCCTAAATTCCGAGAAGTTCACGAATTCCGTGAATTACATGAATTCCGTAAATTCCATAAAATCCGTGAATTCCGCAAATTCCACATATTTATTGATATCAATTCATTCCATGAATTCCTTGGATTCCGTGAATTCTATGAATTCTTTGAATTCCATAAATTCCGTGATATCTATTGATTCCGTGAATTCCATGGACTCCGTTAATTCCATTAATTCCGTAAATTCCATGAGTTCCGCGAATTCCGGGTATTCCATGAATTTCGTGAATTTCATGAATTCCGTTATTTCTATGAATTTCTTGATCTCAAAGTATTCCATGAATTCCTTGAATTCCATGAATTCCATGAATTCTGTGAATTCTGTGAATTTCGTGAATTTCTTGAATTCCATGAATTCTTTCAATTCCATGAATTCTTTGAATTCCGTGAATTTCGTGAATACCGTGAATTCTGTGAATTTCATGAATTTCGTGAATTCAGTGAATACCTGGAATTTCGTGAATTCCACGAGGTTCGTGAATTCCATTAATTCCTTGAATTCAATGATAACTTCTATACGTAACACCACTACATAATTATGGGAAACTATAAATTTTATTTAATTAGTTAGCAGATCCGAATACACATTTATATGCAAACCTGATAGGATTTGACATGGGCAAACCCGCCCGGAAAATGTTGTGCTGGGTCAATTGTAACCCGAAGCAAAACATTTCGGATTGGGTAGTATAAAACCCGACCCGACACATTTCGAGCTATCTACATTTTTTGTGCCTTTTTTTGTTTCCGTAAACAATTTTAAAATTCGACTTTATGAAGTAAAATTCTCCTGGCCACAAAACTTGTTCAGCCTACATGAAACTCACAGACCATGTGGAGAAAATATATATAATCTATCGATAATTTATGCATGACGTATAAGTTGTGCATACATAATTTTCAGTCAATAAAGCTATCGATACATTATATATCATTTATCCACCTTGAAGATTTAATGGAAACTTGCTAAGCTACAAAATTGAGGAAGAAGAATTAGAGATTGATTATTATGAATACAAAATAAGAATATGTTACCCCTAAGCACATAATAATGATAATAACCATAGGTTTTAATAAAAATAATGTCATCATACTTTGCAAGTTTGCACACTACTTTTATTTAATGAATAGAATCGTGAAGTTTGGTTCGAGGGGTGCCATGGTTAAAGAGGTGATTTCAATCACTTTCTTATCTTATTTAGAACTGAAGATAGTATAGTTGTATCTTTCTGTACAAATAATGAAAAATTTCTTGTATTATGCAAATTTTCGAACGGACATTTGTCAAGAAATGTAGTAGTACCACCATGATTTTTTCAGACTTTTCCTACTATTTTTGCAATAAAAAACTATGCTTCAAAGTTTACTATCATTAAATGCTGTCAATTGTCCTTATTTTTTTTTAGATTTTTGGGTCTATAAGCTATACAATTTATTTCACATATTGATTTCAGGCTCATTGGCGTACAAAACTTTAGCCTTTAAAATGATTATTCATTTATGGAGCCACCATTTTTTCTTCACTTACTTTTTTAACGTCAAAGCCAGATGTCTTAAATGTTGTTGTCGATAGTAAATATTTACCAAGGAAATACCAGGCTGTAGTTCATTCATCTATTCAGACAAATGAGTTCTTCGCACTACCAGCAAATGTTCTTGTTGCCAGGATAACTTATTGCCGACTTGCTGTCTATCAAGGTGTTCCAAATAAGATTCTCAGTACTCGAGAAGACGAGGCTGCATTTTTAGGCATCATAAGATCAAATTTACTTTCTAGGCACGCTCTGCCAAAATTTCAATAAAATCTTATTTGCGATAATTTTTCCCGACATTCACGATTAAGATTAGTTAAGCCGGTCCAACATATGGTTGGTTTGTTGCGTACGGCTGGGGGAGGAGACTTCGGTGCTGCCATTTTAGGGCTTGAATGTCAGTTTTCATAGCAAGTGACATCTCCTTATCCAAAAATATGGCTGCTTCAACCGAACTAAGATTCAAGACAATTTTAGTGCCTACAGTGGAAATTTTGAAACGTTGCAGAAAAAATGCCCACAGAAGGTATTATCCGAATTGAAAACATTTATATCTGTACTTTCCACGTAAAATTACAAAACACATAATATCGCGGAGTCACACTGGTACGAGAACAACATATTTCGCCGAATTTTCTATAACTACGAGTTTCGAACATCAGTCTGTATTGCACACTCGAGACCTGACATCGTTTTCCAGGACTTCGAAAAACAAACTTTATTCGTGATCGAATTCTCGGCGCCAGCTGACTACAACATCACAGCCAAAAATAAGGAAAAAGAGGAGAGGTATTGAGATCTTATAAGGAAGCTGCGACGACTCTACCCAGAATATTCAGTTAAAACGACTGTCCTTGTGATCGGTTTCTTCGGAGGTGCAAGGTGATAACTGGTTCGTAACCTCAAAGCGATACCCGCGTGCTAAAAACATGCCAAAGCACTTGCGCAATCGATGCAGAGAGCTGTCATCGTTGGGTCACTCCATTTCCTCAAGACACACGAGGGACAGAGAGAGAGAGAGAAGTGAGACAGAGAAAAACTGTTTTTTTTCCATCTCGAATCTTCCGAGACCCTTCAGTTACTGTGTACCATCTGCCCAAACCAGAGGCTGACGAGAAATTTTGGAGAAAAGTCTACGAAGTTTAGCATCCACTGGATGAAGACACAAAAAATATACATAGCTTAGACGGGAGCTGCAGCGACTGTACCCAAAATATTTGGTTAAAGTAATTACCCTGGTGATTGGTGCTCTCAGAGGTACGAACCTATCACTAGGTCGTAACCTCGCTTCGTGCACTAAAAACACGCGCGGGTTTCGCCGAGCTTTCACTGTAATTTCCTCGGGCCATGTGGCCACTAATCTCACAATCATGATACGTGGTATGGGTGCGATTTACCGTGGTTTTACTGGAATTTGATGCCATTTTCAGAGATGTCATTTGTTCCCAGTGGGACCCTGCGGTAGTTATTTAACCTATCTGTTTAGTTATATATATATATATATATTTACTATCTCATCTGGAAATTATCGTGTGACAACAAACAACGTCACCTTCCAGAGAGGCGTCTTTCAGGGCG
>JAABKJ010012185.1:0-10576 GCA_011634705.1 Andricus grossulariae
ACCTTTAGTTTTTAATTATATATATATATATACCTGATTAGTATAGACTTAATCAGAAAATGTCCTGTGTTTGTGCGTTCATGGTAAAGTGACAGATAATCGTAAAATTCACGAAATATTATATATTTTTAACTATTACAAGCTCACAAATTGTTACTTTCGATCCGGAGAAGCAATAAAAAATGCATATTGTATCCATCTATATACCTGCTTAGTATAGACGCAATAAAAAATGTCCTGTGTTCGCGCGTTCATGAACATGGTATTTTTAAATAGAAATATATTTGAGGGAAAATTTAAAAAGAAATTCGAAAAAACTGTATTACTGTACTATCATTACCAGTAGTACATGTTCAAATCCTGCACATTATTATATATAATTTTCTCTTCTTTCTTTTCAATCTAAAATATATTATTTATTTATTTAAAAGCCTAATCTTCTTGGGACACCTTTAAATGTCTGGAGATCGCCAAATAAGTGGGGCGCAGCCAGGGTTTTATTTATTAATTGTTCAACGAAAAACTTAGCATTTTCATTAGGAAATACGCCCTGATTAACTTAATGAACAAAATAAAGATAAAATAGCACTTATCATTTTGAACCTGACTACTTCATACTCATTTGCGGTACTTATTCTCTACACTCACTGCCAATACTCATATTCAGTACTGGTTCTCAATTAGATTCACTTATAAATGACCTGATTTTAATCGAAAATGAATAAGCTGACGGAGACTACACAGTTAAAATTATGTCTGAATTTATACTGATTTACAATAAAAAATGTACTGCAACATTACAATCGAGAAATTGTGAAGTGAAATCACAATATTGTATTATATTATACATTCTTGTACATCATGTATTGTAAAATTATATTGCGATTTGGCAATAAACTTCCGTTACTGTGTTGGTAGTTCACAACATAAATTTTTTACATTGTAGTTATGAAGATAATTAAAATTCTGTTTCATTATTTTTAAAAACAGTAAACACAATGTCTACCGAAGAGTATTATTATAATGCACTACATCTCGCAATTACCAGTGTCAAAGAAATAATTCCATCATAACTTTTCAGAATGTAAAAAGAATTCAGAGCAATCTTTGCTGTATATGGCTTTCAAAAAAGGGCATCATTCTGTAGTCAAGATTCTTCTGGAATATAGTGCTGATCCCAATGAAGAATTCGCGGCTGAAACTGCACTACAGATCGCTATTGAAAATTGTTATATGGACATAATAGAGTATCTTCTAAAACACGATGTTACTACTTACAGATGATGTACAGTAAAGACTCTGTAATAAATTTTGTTGTAGTAAATTTCAAGATGGGGTATCGTTTCCCTCGGACTATGGGTACGAAACTACCGTCTGTTGTTTGTGCCGCAAAACTGTAAAAACAATTTACAGCAGGTGACGTTTCGTACCCCAAGTCCGAGGGAAACGATACCTTGTGCAATTGTACCATTCACAATACCAATGCTATTGTTGGTTACAGGGAAATGGCACTCTGAAATTAGCGCTAGATTCACACTTTGTTTTTTCTGGGTGGTTCGAATCTGAAACTCTTGTAGAATTTGTCATTGAGAAGCGAAATTCAGAGATGGTAAGTATGATTTAAAGCAGCAAGCTGATCTGAATCTTTCTGTCTCTATTTCTCTAGATTCGATTAAGAACATGAGTTATACATAACTCCGTAAGGCCGTAAATTTTGGTAATCCTGGAATTGTAAAAATGCTTTTAAAGAAAGGGGTTGATTACACTGCGCTTGCAATCTATATTTCTAACCGTGTTCCACAAAGCTACTCTAGGTCGATACATTATTGACCGATGAGGATTAATTTCTGGTTGGTTTATCTGCAGTGAGGACGTGTTTTATGTTCGATGCGACGCGCGTGAGAACGCCCTCATTCTTTTAAGGGCTCATTCATTGCTGACTAATTTTGTATTAAAAGTGATGAAAAATTCATCTCTTCACAACGTGAGTACTGTCCACCTATGCGTTTCGTTCTCAATGTTAGTTTTCAATATTGCATGAAAAACGTGTCCGTACTTTGTATTTTTCTACGACACATCATTTTTTGAGATGTGGTACAAAGCCGGATCACTTTTATTGGTAAAAAGTCGGACCATTAGAAATCCCCCAAAAAAGCAATTTTTTGTTTAGAATGCCGCGAAAAATTACTAAAACACCATTTGGCCGATCTTGGGATGAAAATGCAATGAAATCTGCCGTGGAAGACGTTTGCATAAAAAGGTTGGACTGCGACACGTTAAGCATCATCAAATCATTTCATCTGTGACTATTGCAAATAATTTGTTTTCTTGATTGACCCATTGCTTTGTAACAAAATTATGATTTCAAGTAAATACACATTGATTTAACCAACATTTTTCAATTTTTTCGCAATTTCTTAAAGTGGTACGACTTTGAAACCCGGATCCAACTTTGTACCACTTACTCTACTGAAAACATACAAGCCTTAATAAAGTTCGTCTTCTGCCTCTTGGTGCATAATATACTATTACAATTTAGGAAAACGGATTTTCAACAAACTAGTTAAATTTGCAACCAAAAAGATTAATTTTTCACTAAGAAGATCAATATTCTACCACAATTTTTTTTAACAAAATAGTTAAATTCGCAATAAAAAAAAGTTGTTTAACTAAAATGCTGAATTATAAGAAAAAAAAATGTTAAGAGAGTAGTTTAACTAAGTGGTTTTATTTCAAACAACAAGAATAGACGAATTTTCAAAAAAATAGTTGAACTTTAACCCAAAAAGAAGAATTTCCAACTATAAATAATGACTTTTTAACAACAGTGCTGAATTTTGAATAAATTACTGAAATTTTCAACTAAATTTTAAACCACAAGATAAAATCTGAACCAAAAAAATGATAAAATTATACGTTTTTAGGATTTACTTTTTACGCCACCCCTAAACTTTAGATTCAGTTTATCGAAAATTCCCTGACTTTCTAGAATTTCCTCAGGATTCCAAAAACTATTGTTTCGGAAATTTTGAGCCACGATCTGGAGATGAACCGCGTGGCTGCAAAATACGTTGCATGGCTGCTGACGAAAGAACAAAAGAATTAGCTTGTGGAAGTCACGCCGGACAAAAAGTTCATTACTCAAGGTGAGTCATGGAATTATGGCCATGGCCCTGAGACAAAGGCCCAATTTTCGCAGTGGAAGACATCTGAATTCCAGAGGGTGAAGAAATTGCGCGAAACTCGGAACAACGTCATGTTTTCTTCGACCAGGAAGGTGTTGTACACAATGAATACGCTTAAAAATGTCAAACAGTAAACAAAGAGTATCAACAAGAAGCTCTGAAACGATTTCGTGACACAGTAAGAAGGAAACGGCCTGACTTGTGGAAAAGTGGCGTTTGGGACCTTCACTACGTCAACGCACCTGCCTATTCATCGCAATTTATTCAGCAATTTCTGTTGAAACACGGCCTTACACAATGTTGGTAGCCCACATACAGTCCTCATAGAAAAAAAGTGTGAATTAAACACTCGTTTCAGGGTACAATATACTTGCAACAAAAATTACCCTTGGTAGAGTGAATACTATACTGCGACAAGCGAATTTCTTAATCATCTCCACGTCTAAAGGTAATGCTGACCACTTAGGGTACAAAGTATCGGCTACTTGGGGTACGAAATTCAAAACAAAACAAACATAACAATTCGGCAATTCTTACCCCAAGTTCGAGAGATATTCGAATCACAACCAAGGTAAAGTAAAGACCGTTCTAATTCTACCTGCAACAAAACTTATCCCTGCGTTTTTATTGTGCTAACCTGACTCCCTGTGCTTACGGGCTGTTTCCCGAATAGAAGTATCCTCTAAAATAAAAACTTCTTTAAGACATGGATGAAATAAAACAGAATAGGAGGAAGCAGCTGACAGCTATTCCGAAAGGTTATGCTTTAAAAAATGCTTCTGAAAGTGAAAAGATCGCTAGAAAAAGGTTGTGGTTTATATAGGAGAGTCCTTTGAAGGAGATATTATCGCGATTGACAAGAATTAACTCTTACTCATGGTACAACACAAGTTCGGATACTTTCCGGACAGACCTCATGCAATGGCCCGGTGCCTCTACTCTGGATTGCAGCTTTCGATACCTCTAGTGCCTGGTCATTTATTACAATTTCCAAGCTGGCAATCTTCGCTTATAAAAGAGCATATAATTTTAGGCAAAATTTCCTCACTAATACTCCGCGTTAAATATATTTTTACTTTATTAACTCTTTCATCATTTACATTATATCAGGACACGTTGAAAGTAAATAGAGCTTTGTATACATTCTCGGAACCAGCGTTAGTAGACGAATTTGTTCTTGTGTACTTGTACAGTTTATCAGAGCTGATTGAAACTCAGATATCCACTCTTCGTAAGGAGAGCACTTCTCGTTTGTGAATGATACATTATAAACTTTTGAAAGCTTGCTGCTTTTTGTTTCTGTAAATGCATCTACCATCTGTTTCCTTTTTTGCAAGCATAGTTTTCATGCAACTTTCCTTTGATATTTAATGGGGTTCGCAAAGGTGAAATGTTTAATTTCTTGTCTGATATTTCATTGTTTATTTCGTCAATCTCTACATAGACATTTGGTCGAAATGCTTTATGTCTACAATCTGACATATTATTTTCACATACGTCTGCATCCAACGTTGGTGCTTCGCCTGAAGTAATTTTTCTTTTTGGAATCAAAGGTGCTAATAAAACTCTTGCAGCTGCACGAATGGGTCATTAGAATTACTGTATATTACTTTCTTGTGAACAACTTGAAAATCAGGATACTTTTTTCGATCTCTGAAATAAATTAATTTTAAAACATTCAACATTGTATTTTGCCAGAATAAACTTATAAATGAAATACACTGGAAATCCCATTCAAGTGTGGTTTCAGGGATGGTCCTAAATGGCCTTCACTTAAATCTAACACAACATGCGCTCGCTGCGAACGTAAACATTCAGGGTCGTGTGAACGATTTCTGTTGGATTTGGACGCATGCTAACAGATGACACACCAACACGCTGAGAGTACTGCTTAAATTTTAGGAACGACTTAAATGGGAGTTACTTGAATGCGATTCCCAGTGTATAACCCTTAAAACTATATAAAGATATATAAAATACTGCAATTGTCAATCACAATTTTCTAGCATTCAAGGTATTGTCAAAGATGAAATGACATTAAATGAAAGCTCTATCTGTTCGGACTTAATTTTTTTCCAGTTTTTACATCATAAACTATTTTACTTAAATTGATGGCTTCACTATGACCAATAACGCAAAATGGCTGATATTCCGAAACCAATTTTTTATTAAAAAATAAGTTTTTTATAAGAAGGAATAGTTCAGCGAGAACGAAAATTGCAGGATATCTCTCTCATGTTACAACGAATTTATATAATTAAAAAAATCAAAGGTGGGTTTTTTTGAGAAAATCGACTTCAAAGTTTTTCTTCTCGAAAAATGATCACAAGTTCGCAATTATGTGATAAAATTAATACATCCAACAATTTATCCTTGTAGACGTAATTGAGAAGGATATAAATTTCGAGCCGTTTCAAGCATTTTGAAGCGTCGGAAACAAGATTTATGATGTACAAATACCATAAAATAACCGAACGTCATTAGTATAATTGTTGCCGAAATTAAGTATAATACAGTGTTGCCTCTATTTGAATAAAATGCGGATCCTTCTGGGGACATTGTTTTTCACCTTATCAGCAGTTTATTCTAATTGCATTGGTAAATATATTAATATCGTTTCTACAATTTTATTCGAATTTTTGGAATTTTTGCCAATGCCACGGCGTTAAGAAATGCCAAATATTCCAGACTCATAACGCTACGTCGGGATGTGGTGCTGCAAATCTGGAATATCCGGCATTTCTTAAAGTTTAAAAAAATGTCTTCCAGAAATTTATCCTAGAATTACAATATATATATTAAATAATGAAAATGCGCAAAACATGAGTTCTGAGAGACATAAAATCCATATTTCATGTATGAAAATTCAACAATTTCTATTTTTCCTTACAGTACCAGATCTATTTGCTGAAATATTCCAGCGCCATAGACGTCTGCCATCTATTAGTCGTGGTATTTTTTATTACGGATCAGACCGAGGTACAATCGATCCACTATTCCCTGCTATTTTTGATCAACATCTTATAAAACAGAATGATTTCATCATTGGAGTAAGATTTAATGGTATCCTTCTTCCAATATATGATGAAAATCAAGTACCGGTTATAGTGAATAAAAATGGCATGGTTAATACTCGCTTGACACCTGAAGAAATGCAGCGAATACCGTATTATAGTGCTAAGGCTCTTAATCCTCGGAGAGAAAATATGTCGTTTGAAGAATTTGCGGAACGTCTGCGAAAAATACGCTATCACTAATATTCAAGTCAAGAAATAGGGTAGACCGGGGCAAAATAGGACATGCTTTTTTCATTGAAGTACTCGCCATCTGTTATGAAATACTATAATGTAACTTGTTATTTAAATAACCTCAACATTTATGTTTTAATTTTGTAAGGATTTGAATGTGGTAAAACAAATAATTATGAATAAAAAATACAAATTACAAACTAGTGCTTTTGTATTGTTTCGCCCCGGGCCTGGAGCGGAACAGAACACGTGCGGGTGTTTAAAAGTATCAAAAATGAAAAATGAACTAAAAAAAATTAATTTTTTATTCATCATCTAGTCAGTCTTTTTGGGCCCTAATCGCATGCTGGCGAGCCTAACAGGACCAAAAATTTGTTTGAATTTTCAATCTAAATATTTGTTTTCTTAATATGCTAATAATTTTTGGTTTAATAAATCCCAAATTTATCTCAAGCTGCGATTCTGTAGTGACAGGTTAGAGAGTCCACTCTCGAAGCCGAGTGCATAGCAAATCGAAGTTAACGAACCTTCAATATTTCCGGAAGAACCGACAAAAATCTAGAGGCGTTTTATGTGAGCTGGGAACAGCCAGTGGCAATGAGGAAGAGTTTTTATATTAAATACAGAAACCTCCCCTAGGGGCTGTAACACCTTGTAGTTGGTGGGGAGGCTTAAGCGTGTGGGACATGGGGGTCAAAATGACCTCGGCTTGCATGTGTATGGATAAGAATGAAAGGATCTCTATAAACGGGCTCTCCTGCTATGTGTGATTACGGTATGTTAGAAGGGTGAAAGAGACTAGCTAACACGGGCCTTCTGGATTCCTGGGCCGAGGCCCCCCGGAATGATTTACAGCTTTGAAATTGGGACAGGAATGACCTGCGGCCCACATAGCGACCAAGAAACAGTCCTCCGTTTGTTATGGTGGTCTGTAAGCGGATATTTGTACATTGAGTGTCTCGCTCAATGTGATCAACCCCCTAAGCCATGGGTGTAGAGTGATAGTGATCGTGGCACTTTGGCACCTAGGGGTTACGAATGTGTCCTAACATCCTCTCGGGGACATCGGACGATCTCCCCGAGTCTTACCCCTGCATGCGGGGCTCTGCAGGGGCGGACCTTTTATTTCCCAAGCTTCTCGTAGGATCAAAATGGAACACGCAAAAACATAACAAAAATCGAAGGAAGGAGAAAGGGAGGTGGCGGAGGGGGGAGAGGGGTTGGGCCTCAAAGGGTCTAACATAAACGTTTCCTCCCCATCTGTCTCTCCGGCAAGCCAAATTCAGATGGCGGCTGTGCTCCAGCTCCCTCGGGAGCTGAAGGATCGACGGTCCCTTTGAACGAGGATATGGTAACGGGAGAGACAATCAGTCCCCCACAAAGAAGAAACGCATCAACGGATCCCTGGAAAGGAGACTGAAGAGGCAAGCGCAGCAGGCTAGCAGAGCAGCTGCGGGAGCTGGAACGTCGGCAGCTATAGGGCCGATATCCAACACTGAGGCGCAGAAGAGAGGTAGGGGCTCAGAGGACACCCCACCGGGGGTGGCTAAGCCTTTGAAGAGGCACAAGGCGGACCAGTAGCCGACGAACAGAGAGTCGTCGGGAGCTGGACTGACGGCCGCTCAGAGATCTAACCCCCTGACGATGGTAGTGCCCGATACAAACTACCCGGACTCAATGCTCACTACGGAGCAGTACGAGATCTTCAGAGAAGCTACCTGGTGGGCGCTCGAAAGAGTGTCCCCAGATCAATGGCCAAAATTCGAAACCTCCTTCTGCAGGGAAGGGGTTTTCGTATTTGTGGCAGCCGACCTAGCGACTAAAACTCAGCTACTCAAAGCAGTGGTCGAGACAAAGCCGTGGAAAGGTGCAGCTCTTAAGGTGGGTGGGGATGAGTTGCTCCAGAAGATAGTGAGGACTACGGCGTGGTTCCCGGGTAACCTGGAAGACCCGTCTTAGGTACTCCGGCGGTTGGAGGGATTCAACCCCTCACTTAAGGCACCGTCCTGGCGAATCGTCAGGCACGATAAGCCTCAGGAAGAGGACACAGTATGAGGCACCAGGCATCTCCTAGTTGTGCAGATTCCTGAGTTTCAGACGAGGGCTCTTGCGGCCCTCATTAACAGGCCCTTCTATCACTTTGGACACGTCAACTTTAGGGTTGCCAGCCACGGACAGGAGGAGCCTTTTGGGACATAGGAAGATCGGGAGCAGACCTAAATGACTGCTCCTCGTCTAACCATTAACCAAATAAACTTGCATCACAGCAAAGGCTCCTCTGCAGTTTTGCAGAGGGGCATGGCTGCGAGGCATACACGTATCTCGCTAATTTAAGAGCCTTGGTTAGTTCGAGATACCATAAGGTGATTCGGGGGGGGGGGCTTGTCTTTTTTGTTACAGGGACCCTAAGGCGGCCAAACCAAGTGTTTGCATACTGGCGAAGGGAGTTAACGCTGTCCCGCTGCTTGAGCTATGTTCGAGAGACCTGATGGTGATAGCCACGGATTTCAAAGGAATAGGAAGGCTAGTTCTGGGATCGACTTATTTTCCTTATGACAGCGATACCAACCCACCCGTGGAGGTATGTACATTGGTGGAATATTGCAAGGTAAGGGGTATTCCTCTTCTGCTGGGATGCGATGCTAATTCCCACCATACTTTGTGGGGCAACACGGACATCAACTCAAGAGGTAATGACACACTAGAATACCTAATCACCACTGATTTATATATTCTTAACACGGGGAACACCCCGACGTTCCGTAACTCGGTCAGGGATTAAGTCATTGACATCACTCTCTGTACTAGTAGTTTTAGAGATAATATCAAGAGGTGGAGTTTCAGATGAACCCACTCTCTCAGATCACTCACAGATAGAGTTCATGTTGGAATCCATTCTACCCGCTGGCCCCAAATGGGTCAGAAATCCAAGAAGAACGGACTGGGTTAAGTTTTCCACGGAGCTAAGATGTGCACCTTCAGAGGTTCCCAGGTCAATTCTAGACGTGGATACCCTGGAGATGGCAGCCAATATCTTCACGGACGCCATCAAAGCTACTTATGAAAGTAATTGCCGACCTACAAGAGTCCGAAAGGCTGGGGAGACACACTGGTTGAATGGGACACTCGAAGACCTTCGCGGGGAAACCAGAGAGATGTTCAGACGTGCCAGTACTGGCAAAACGAAGGAACTATGGACCTCATTCGCAGCAATGAGGGATGAATACAGGGGTGCAATACGTAAAGCAAAGCAAGAGAGCTGGACCAACTTTTGCACAGACATCGAGAAGGGAGCTGAGGCGGCTAGACTGGATAAGATGCTTTCTCGAAATCCTGACGCTATTCTCGGCACTCTGAAATTGCCCGGCGGGGGTACTCAGAGTCGGAGGGGGATACCTTGGCTTATCTGATTAAGGCACATTTCCCGGGCTTTTCAAGGTTTGGAGAAAAGGGGACGACACCTCAGAGGCAACCAAAGTCGCCTGCGGCCCAACTGGGCCCGAAACGGCGGCTAGCAAACAAGATTGTCACCCCCGCCAGGGTCAGGTGGGCCCTAAAGTCCTTCAGTCCTTACAAGTCTCCTGGCCTAGATGGCATATATCGAGTTCTCTTACAGAGGTCTGGATAGCTCATCATAGGGCCGCTAGTGAGACTTGCTAGGACTAGTCTGACGTTGGGACATTTCCTGGCAGCATGGAGGGGCACGAGAGTAGTCTTCATTCCGAAAGTAGATAGGATCGGTTATACCTTTCCCAAGGATTTCTGTCCCATCAGCCTAACATCTTTCCTACTAAAAACAGTGGAAAGACTTGTGGATTGATATATCCGCGATAAGGTCTTGTCAAGTAGGCCATTTCACAAGAAGCAATACGCCTATAGGGCTGGTCACTCGATGGAGATGGCCCTAAGCGGAGCAGTAAATCTAATTGAAGGACAACTGAAGGAGAAAGGCCTTGCGATTGGAACCTTTATGGACATCGAAGGAGCCTTCAATAACACCTCTGGAGAGGTGATCAGGGCGGCCATGATCACACATGGTGTGCCTATTGCAGAAGTGAAATGGACATGCCACATGTTGGCCAACAGGAATCTAACTACGACTAAGGGTGATACCACTTTATGTGGAACCGTTGACTCGGGATG
>JAABKJ010012186.1:0-10576 GCA_011634705.1 Andricus grossulariae
CCGTATATTCTCTTAGCTTATCAACTCCCCATTTTCCCATCTTTGCTTTTTTCCATGTCGCTCCCTCCTTCTTCCTTTCCTCTCTAGTTGTAAATTTATGTATATTGTTAAAAATATTTAAAAAAATTTTTTTTGTTCGAAAATTTAAAGACTTGATGAAATACTTTTTTCCTTTTGATGTGAAAATTTATCTATTTTTTGTAGAAATGTTTTTTTCTCATTAAGAATGCAAATTTTTAATTGAAAATTCAAATGTTGTGGTAGAAAATAAATATTTTGGTAAAAATTTAATTTTTACGTTTTTTTTTTTACTGGAATAAAAATTATTTTTTTTTCATAAAAAATGTAACTATTCCATATTAGGTAAAAAATTTATCTTTTTAGTCGAAGATTCAAATATTTCTTTTTGACTGAAAGTAGAATTTTATGGTTAAAAATTCTACTCTTTTTAAACGATTGTACTTCAGTGAAGTACTGCCCATTTTGTGATAAAAAAATTTAATAATTTGGAAATGTAAATTCAATACCTTCACAAATTTTGTTGTTTAAAAGCATAAACATAATTTTTATTTCTAATCAAGTACCAAGCAAGTATAATATATTATAGTTCGAACAAGTTTAATAAATAAATTTACTCACGAGCTACCATAAAATAACATTTGTTGTTGTCACAATAAATGTTGACAAATAATTGTAATTATTTTGCATTCATATGCAAAAAATAATTTTTTCTTTATAGTTATTTTTGTTTCATGAAAAACTCTCAAATTATCACACCATAGAATATCATTCAAGAACGTTTTTTATTGTTTAAATTAGTTTAATAAATAAAATCTCCTATTTGATATTTCTGTCCAAAAAACATTTTTTTTCGGCGGAATAATTTATTTTCGTTTTGAGAATAGAACTTTTATTTAATCGGTTGCCATCCAACAAAATTTAACGTTGTCCTTCGGACGAATTTTGTTCATTTAAACGTTAATTTGTAAAATTTTTTTTTTCTAATTTTGCTAATATTGTCAAATATTATTTTGCAATTAATTAAAAAAAATTCATTTTTATTTTTTCGAGAAATTATAATAATTGCTTATAACAATAAGCTTAAGTTTTAAACTTAACACTCATGTTCTTCAAGTGTAGCTGCAATGATTTTGATAGATAGTGACTTTTGCAATGCCTTTTCTTAGAGAAAAAATAAATATTTAGAAATTAATCCTGACAATTCAAAAAAATAAAATTAAAAAAAAAACAATCTAATCGTTTAAGACTTGTAGACTGTAGTGTATCATGAACAGTGAATTTAAGTACAATTTCCTAACGTTTCAACTTTCGTAAGATCCAAATTGAAAAATGTGAAATTCTGTATTCTTTTTTCATATATTGTAGATTTTTACAAGAACGTTAAAAAACTATTGAAACTCTTATTAATTAACTTTTTTTGTGAGGAATCATGTAGACTTTTGAGGAAAAATGTAGATAGAGAGAATATACAGGTATTGCTTGGCGTGGCAGTAGTGGGGATATTGAAGAGGATTTTTTAGAGCAATTGCGAATCGCCGCACACAAGGGAACTTGTACTTTATTTTTAATGTTTTTATTACTTATTTACAAGAAAATACAAGAAAAAAATAGCTATTTGTATTGATTTGTATTCCTTTCTTAAATTTTTGTACATTCTTGTACAAAAAAGTACATGCTTTAACAAATTAGAATTAGAATTATTTCTTTTCCACTGTATAACAAAACGCTTACGCAATATAAGGATTTCGAACCACTTTGAGATCTACGAGAAAAGCAAATAAAGTTTGAATATTTCATTACGATAAAAGTAGGATTTACGCTAGGCTTAAGTGTCTCAACTCCCTACCATCTAAATGTAGGTAATAATATGTGTCAATAATGTGATAATGGCTTGTATATATAAAGGTGCAACAGATTCAAAAAATTATCAGTTGCAGTTAAATAAATTCTTTGAAAATCTGTTTTTTTTTTACCAGACAAATGAAGGTTTTTCTGGTGACGCTGCTCGTTACCTTTATGGTGTTTCTGAAAGCTGTTGGTAAGTAGAATATAATATCTAACCAATCATATATTGAATTATTTCATTTTTTGTAGAGCATTGATGGTTCTTTGTTGAAAATTTTACTATTTAATTGAGAATGCATGTATTTTGTTGAAAATTCGTCATTATATTCAACTATTTGAATGCAATTTCATGAACTTTGTCAAAGATTTTTCTTCCTGGGTAGAAAGAAAACCTTTGTGGCAAAAAATTATTTCTTGCTGTGGTTTAAACATTCGGTCACTTGTTTAAGAGTTGAAATGCTTTGTGAAAAATGTATTCTTGAAGCTAACAATTGATAATTTTAGATGAAAATTGATCTGTTTGGTCTTTGCCTTTTTTGGCAGAAAAGGAGAATAAGTGTTGGGAGTGAGGGATGGAGAAGTTCGAGGAGTGAAGCAAATGAGAGGAAATGATTTAAGGGGAAGTGAGAGGCAATTAGGAGATAGTGGGTGGTGAGAGGAAGTAGGAGAAGTAGGGAAAATTAATGTACGGGTGGAAGGTTAGTGAAAGCGAATGGTGAGGCTGGGTAGTAGGGTTTCAGTGGAAAATTAGGGGAAGTAGAGGAGCAGAGGTAAAGTAGCGGAACTAGTGAATATAAAATACAGGATCGTCACATTTAAATTTTTAATTTTCAATACTTGACAAGACCTTGTCGCGGATATGTCTATCGTCGAGTCTTTCTACTGTTTTTATTTAGAAAGATGTAAGGCTGATGGGAAGGAAATCCTTGGATTAAGTATAATCGGTCCAGCCTGCTTTCGGAATAAAGACTACTCTCGTACCTCTCCATGCCGATGGAACATATCCCAGCGTCAGGCTACCCCTAGAAAGTCTCACGAGCGGTCCTATGATGATCTCTCCTGCCTGGGCCCTTTTGAAGAAGACCGTTTCGGACCCAGCTGGGCCACAGTCGGCCTTGGTTGCCTCTGAGGTATCGCATTATTTTTTTCAGATCTTATGAAGCCCGGAAAATGAGCCTTGATCAGGTGAGTCACGGTATCCTCGTTCGACGCTGAGTATCTCCCGTCAAGCAATTTTAGAGTGCCGAGAATAGCTTGCGGCTTTCGAGAAAGCAGCTTTTTCATTCTGGCTGCCTCTGTCTTTTCTCGATGTCTGTGCAAAGTTGGTCCAGCTTTCTTGCCGCGCTTTACGTCTGCCACCCCTGTGTTCATCCCTCATCTTCGTCAATGAGGTCCATAGTTCATCCGTTTTTCCAGTACTGGCACGTCTAAACCTCTCTCTGGTTTCCCTGAGAAGCTTTCCCGTTCGACCAGTGTGTCTCCCTAGCCTTACAAATTTTGCGGGTCGACGATCACTTTCATAAGTAGATTTGATGGCTTCCGTGAAAATCTTAGCTGTTATCTCCAGGGTGTCCACGTCTCTAATTGACCTGGGCACCTCTGAGAGTGCAATCCTTAGTTACGTGGAAAACTGTTCCCAGTCCGCTCTTCTTGAATTTCTGACCCACTTAAGTCCCGCGGGTACAAAGGGTTCTAATTTGAACTCTATCCGTGCGTGATGTGAGAGAGTGGATTCGTCTGATACTCTCCTTTTCTTGACGTTGTCTCTAAAGCTAGCGGATAAAGAGTGACGTCGATGATTTCCTCCCTGACTGACTTACAAAACGTTGGGGTACTCTCCATGTTGAGAATGTCTAGATTAGTAGTGATTAGGTATTCCAATAGATCATTACATCTTGAGTTGATGTCCGTGCTGCCCCACAAAGTATGGTGGAAATTAGAATCGCACCCTATCAGAAATGGAAGAACCCTTAACAAGCAGTAACCCACCAGTGGATGGACCTCCACTGATATGTTGGTTTTGCTGTCATATGGAAAGTAGGCCGATCTTATGACAAGCTCCTCTATTTGTTTACGATCTGTGGCAATCGCCATCATGTCTCTCAAACATAACTCTAGCAGCGGGACTACGTTGTCTCCCTTTGTCAGTATGCAGGCTCTTGTTTTGGCCGCTTTGAGGTCCCTGTAACAAGAACAAGCCCCCCATAATCCCCTTATGGTATTTGAACTAACCAAGGTTCCTGAATGAGCGAGATACCTGTGTGCGTCGCAGCCATGCCCCTCTGCAGAAGCGCCTTTGGTGTGGTGCAAGCTAATTTGGGTGATGATTAGGCCCAGAGCAGTCATTTTAGGTCTGCTCCCGGTCCACCTGTGTCCCGAAAGGCTCCTCCTGTCCTTAGCCGGCAACCTTGAAGTTGACCTGTCCAAAGTGATAGAAGGGCCTGTTGTTGAGGACGGCAATAGCCCTTGTCTGGGACTCAGGAATTAGCACAATCAGGAGGTTCTTGATACTTCCCGCTGTGTCTTCTTCGTGAGGCCTGGCGTTCCTGAAGATTAGCCAGGACCCTGTCTTCAGTAAAGGGTTGAAACCCTCAAACCGTCGGAGGATCACAGATGGGTCTTCCAGTTCATCTGGGAATCACGCTGTTGCCCTTACCATCTTTTGGAGCTATTCAACACCACCTACTTTCAGGTCTGCGCCTTCCCCGGGCATTGTCTCAGTCAACGTGTTATGTAGCCAAGCTTTAGCTACTGGGTTGGCTGCGACAAATACGAAGACCCCTTTCCTGCAGAAGGAGGTCTCGAATTCAGGCAATTGATCAGGGGACACTCTTTCGCGCGCCTCAAACTGGCCTCCCTGAAGAGCTCAAACTGCACCGAAGTGAGCAGTGAGTCCGGGTAGCTAGTGGCTCGACTCCTTATTCGCCAGCTGCTGGGCCGCCTTGTGTCTCCTCATAGGCTCAGCCTCCACCCGTGGGGTGTCTTCTGAGCTCCTCCCTTTCTTCTAAGCTTTGGTGCTGGTTGTCGGCGTTGTGGTTGCCAATGTTCCAGTCATCGCAGCTACTTTACTTGCCTGCTGCGCTTGCCTCTTCAGATTTCTTTTGAGGGATCCGTCAATGGCTTTGTTCTCTTTGGGTGACTCATTGGCCGCTCCCGATTTTATAGTCTAATTCAGTGGGTCCTTCAATCCCTCAGCTCTCAGGGAAGCTAGGGGCACAGCCGCCACCTGAATTTGGTTAGCCAGATACAGAGTTAGAGAAAAGGGTTATGTTAGACCCGTGTGAGCCCAACCCCTCTCCCCCCTTCGACATTTCCCTTCCTCCTTCCTTCAAAGGTCATTTCCGTCCCGATTCAAAAACTGGATATCGGTCCTGGAGAAACTTCGAGCCAGGGATCATGTAGGTCCATGTTAGCTAGGCTCTTTCAGCCTTCTACCATACTGCGATCATACACACCAGGAGAGCCCTTTAATGGAGATCCTTCCACCCATATCCGTACATATGCAGGCCGAGGGTAGTTTGACGCCCTTATCTCACACCTTTCAACCTCCCCACCAACAACAAGGGCTTACAGTCCCCAGAAAAAGGAATTAATATTTATATTTTTCATATTCTATTATTCTGTTGCGTTCGATAAGCTATTTCAATACCTATAGGTTGATGAGAAAGAATATTTTTTTATAAAAAAATGATGAAAATATTCTATTTATAAAATTAAATTATTCATAACACACACGAATTTTGAGGCTGAAAAATTTTCCGCAGTTAGTTATATCCGGGAAGGTAATTCTATACATATTAAACATCAGCGAATCTTCTCTATCAATAAATATGAAAATGATGATGAATATATTATGTGTGCAGAAAATTTGTTTTCAAGGAACAGACTATTTTCTATAGGTTAGTAAGTTTAGGAACTTACTTTGAAATGTATTAGAGGGCAAAGAACTTTTCTGAATAAAAATGTATGAAAATGGCTAATATGATTTTAAAATTTGTTTATCATAATAAGATTGTGAAATCAACAAATTATTTGCCTTTTTAGTATTTTCAAGTTGAGATTCAAGTTGATCTAAAATATATCTAAGGGTTGAAGCTAAGGAATAAAATGTTTAATTTTTCAACGCACTTATTTTCTAAACTTGTTTTTTTGTTAAATTAACAAACATAGTTGACAATCATAATGATTTCACGTGTATCTGTCAGATATAATAATTAAAGAAATTATTCAACTCATTTACGAAATTTTTTGAACTCCTGATATTTATAAATTTTTTATTGTGAAATTCTAAATTGGTTACTCTTTTAATATGAGGAAATAAGGATCCAGGCTGGTCAAAGTACGCTATATTATTTTTCGTTTCGGACCAATAAATTGGAGATTTGCTGAAAAAATTGTATGATAAAAAATGTCTGTATTTGTTCTTACAGAATCAGCTTCTTCATCACGACGACCTGGCTCTCCGGTTCCAGATCTTAATTATCGAGCTCATGATCCGAACAATAAATACGAAATTGTTTATAATCTCGATAATACATTCAAGGGGATCGAATATGGTGGAGAGCTGATGACACTCATTCCTAATCCCGATGGCACAATTTGGGGATTTGAATATCGGGGACATGCGATTAAAAAAAGTAATTTTTAAATTATATTCTTGCAACATTTTTTAGAGAACTCACCACCAGATTTATAGTTTCTTCCTAATAATGAAATTTTCTATTAGCGGATCGAGAAGTTGCACAGTGAGGCAGAAAGGGTTATTTTGGGCAAATAAGTCTAGAGCTTACAACTGTTTTTCTTAATTTAGGCTATTTTAAATTCATTTTCTTCAAATTTGTAATCACTTCTGCAAAGAAAGGTCGGCTCCGGAAATGGATTAATATACGCGAAGCGCCTACTCTACCGCAGCCAGAGCAAGCCGACAACAAAAGAAGAGAGATGATACTGGGACTAACCGCGGGCAGCTTACCCAGTATAGAAAGACCGATACTTTACGATCAGGAGAAACATAAACATCCAAGTGCCTCTCAAGCCCAAATATCTGGCTCAACTAGATGACGTGTTTCGTGGACGCTTTTCCAGAGTCCGACCTCTAGACCATAAATTGTGGTGTGTATGATGCAGCGAGAACTTTGGCGGATGCAAACCGTAAAAAAACTCAATGGCTGATGATAAGAGCAAAAGACGCATGCATCAAGTCAGCAAAAAGATGGGCTGGACAAGACTTAGGAAAATGGTTTATTTACGTGGAGCACATGTTCTACCGCAGCCAGAACAAGCCGGAAAAAGATAAAGGGAGGTGAAAGCAAGGTCCAGGTTTCTCTCAAGCGCAAAAACCTGGCCTAATCAGACAACGTGCTTCGTAGAGATTTATTCGGAAAGTCTGACCTGGACTATCAATTGTAGTGTGTCTGATACAGCGAGAATTCTGGCGGATTCGAACCGTAAAAAAATAGCAATGGCTGACGATAAGACCAAAAGACGCATGCATCAACTGAGCAAAAAGATGGGCTGGAAAAGACAGTATGCATCACACATTCTGTGTTTCATTGACTACCTGACATCTGGTAGGAAGCTCACTGCCAGGGTAACGTGAATCAGAGAAAATAAACAGTTTTTCTAAGACCAATCTCAACTCTTGCGATACTCTCCAGTCGATCACCAGCCCAAAACGAAGGAGGTCGAGGCATTTAGGAAAGAAGTCTACGAAGTCTAGCAATCACTGGAAGGAGACGCATTGAACATAAATAGCTTTATGAAGCTGTATCTTCATGGCACCTGAAAAAAAATGCTCACCTATGTATTACTGCCAAAGAGAAGGGAAAAAAGTTTAAGCTGACATCAATAACTATTCTGCACTGGGAGAGAACGGTATCAATAGCTTCTAATGAATGAGGTTTCCTTCAGCTTAGCATTATTTAGCCCGCATTTTGACTTTATATCTAAAGTCGGAAGAGCCTATTCCGGAGTGAAGGACGCTTAGTGCTTCTTCCGAAAATGAGCAACTTGTATGAACCTGAGAATAACACGCCAATTACTTGTCTGAATACCCTACATATGTAAGATCTGCACAGCTATCCTAAATGATAGAATTGTTCGGACAATTGGATGTGTGTTGCGAGAGATGTCAACGCAGCTCAGAGAAACACGTAGCAGGATTTCGGATGAACCTGCTCATGGATAGATGCGTCTGCAAAGACTTTATGACTGCGAGAAAGGAAACATGTTCGTTATCGAATTTTCGCCACCAGCCGAGAAGAACATCACAGCCAAGGAGAAACCCATAGAATATTCTGTTAAGCCAGTCCTTATGATTCTTTGTGATCCCGGAGGTGCCAGCTTTCTTCAGCTTATAGCCAGAAATGGCTTTCTGCGTGTCAACAAAGTGCTAAGACTAATCATCTTATTGAGTACATTGCAGACTGTAACTACCTATTTCATGGTCGTGAGACGTGGTTACAGCTGAAACGTTACGGCGATGTTTCCGGCAGTCAGTGCAATTTTTTAGCATGAAATTGGCTTCTAGTGAAATCCCGCCGCTGTCCTTATGACAAAATTTCAACTATACCATTTTTTAAACTAACAGAATATTCTTTAGTTTCAGAAAGAAATTCAAAATGGAATTCATTTGATAATTATGAGTAGACTCACAATTTAATACAATTTAGTAGTTTCAAGTTCATGCACTATTTGATCTTCAGAATAATCAGTTACTTTATTTACCTTTCAGTCAATTTTGAAGATGGTGCCGAAATGATAGATTGGGACGGCGATGTAGTCGGAATATGCGATGAAGAAAAATTTTACAATAAGCCACGAGGGGCACCCGGTAATTTGAAAACTATAATACAATCTAAAACAAATATCAGGGAATTGTACATAAAAAGTCTCGTTCTCTTAGAATGTTCTCTTAGAAGGATGCTAACAAATTGCGGATTTTTTTCTGAAATTTCTAACCTCTTTTCATCTTTTCACTTACAGTGAAGTAATAAGCCTTTTTTATGTCCTCAAATATAATTTTTCAATTTTTTTTCCCTAAACGATGCAAGGTATCATAAAAGAGTTTGTTTGTTTTTTTAAATATACCTCAAAATTTAAACACACGTTACTACAATTTGCCATACTTTTTTATACATTGGAAAGTCGATGATTAATCATGATGAACTTATGATTCTTTCACTGGGGGCTATTAATTAATATTTCGTTCTACCTATGAATTAATTAATGACTTTATTTAAATTTCTAAATTAGGTCGAAGGAATGTGGAGCCAAAAAATGGTTATTATATGAAGGTGAGAGGAAGACGTGTTGCAACATTCGAAGACGTGTGGCGCTTAGACACAGCTTCTCCACGTCCTCCACATTATCATCGTACTTATTATGTAACTTGTAAGTTGAAAACTAAAATACAATATAATATACAAGTGCAAGTGTATGCAAATTTACGCTAAGTTTTTAAATTACTAAAAATTTTCGCCAATTTGAAGTTTCTAAAGGTTTGTTGAAGAAATCCATAACTTTCCTTACATTTCTGGTAAATTTATAAATTACTCAAAATTTCCATTTTTAAAGAGTCCAAGGTGATTGTTATTATTATAGAAAAATTTAATAAATAATTGTATATCTTAGTTCATGCTCAAAAGACTTCACTCCTTCAAAATGGTTGACTAAACATTTGTCGTCAATAAATAATATATAGGATGTTTCATTACATGATATTGATTATTAATTTTGTTAATACATTTGATAAACAAGTAAGGATTTCCGTGAATTTTCCACTGACAGATTTCGTTTCCTTAACAGAATCAATTTTAAATTACTTGAAAAAATCCTTCTCTTATATCATAAGGTTGAAAATTGAAGAAAATCTCGTTTTGCTTATCAAATTCATTTGCACAATTTTATTAATCAGACCTTGAAATGACTTAGATATGCATTAGTTGATAACATTAACAATTAATTTGGATAGAGAGACTATTTCACTTCAAGGTACATACTATACTATCATATATTTTATAACAGATCCAAATCAGCAAGGACCAAATGGAGGACAAAATGGAAAGAAATAGCACAAACTTAAATAATGCTGTTCTATCGCTCTCATTGTGTCAAAATAATGAGGATGATGTCGCATGTGGACATTCACGAAAGAAAAAAAACTGAGGAAATATGTTACATTCATATTATGATAAATAAAATAATTTAGCATGAAAACGAATGCTTTTTTGAAAATTTCCTTGTTTAAGTTTTACATATTTCGCTGAAGAAAATTTATTATTTGTACACCACAATAACCACATTCTACATCTGTCCATGACCTTCTCTCAGTTTGCACCAAACAAGGGGGTTTCGAAAAATAACTATATTACATGCATTGAAATTAAAAATGCAAATTTGAATCAGAACATTTTTTTGGTTTTCCTAGATCGTTTCAGGACCGCAAAATTATGAAATTTACATGACGCAATCTCTGAAATCCCTAACATAAGCTAAGAAAAATGAAAAAATCTGGTGGTTAAAAATATATTTTTTTTTAATTGTCATATATATTGTAACCAGCGGGCTACAGCTAAAGAGCCTTCTCTTAGGCAAAACTCCTTGCCTGCTCGGAAATACAGAGCAAAGTTGCATCGCGTAGGAGCAACGAAAGAGCGCAGACTCCGAAGCCTCCCACTATCGCGGGACCGCGAGTAGTGGGAGCCGAAAG
>JAABKJ010012187.1:0-10576 GCA_011634705.1 Andricus grossulariae
AGTCTTCTTAGTGCAAAATAATTTTTTTTTATAAAAAATTTTAAAGTTGGTTGAAAGTTGAACTACTTTGTTGAAAATTTCTTTTTTTTTTTTGTTGAAGATTCATCATTTTAGATGAAAATTCATCTCTTAGGCTGGAAATTCAACTATTTTTTTGAAAATTAGTTGTTGTTTATTTTTAAATTAATTACTGAAACGAAAGTTCAATTATTCCATCTTTGCTTAAAAATGGATTTATTTTAAGTTGAAAATTCAACTATTTAGTTGAAATATTATGTATTTTGTTGAAAATTTTACTACTTGGTTAAAAGTTCAACTAATTTGTTAAAAATTTATTTTTTGTAGAAAATTCATCATTTTAGTGGAAAATTTGTCTCCTTGGTTGAAAAATGAACATTTTGGTTGAAAATTTATTAATTTTTTTTTAATGAATTTTTTGAAACGAAAATTAGTCTTCTTAGTGCAAAATTATTTTTTTTTATTAAAAATTTTTAAGTTGGTTGAAAGTTAAACTACTTTGTTAAAAATTTTTTGTTGTTGACGATTCATCATTTTAGATAAAAATTCATTTCTTATGTTGGAAATTTAACTATTTTATTGAAAATTAGTTGTTTTTTTTTTTAATTCATTTCTTTAAAGAAAAGTTTAAGTATTTCATTTTGGCTTGAAAATTGATTTATTTTAAGTCAAAAATTCAAGTATTTCATTAGTTTAACTAATTAGTTTTTTCATTTGTTCAAACTAATTTTATCAAAAATTTCTGTTTTGTTGAAAATTCATCATTTTAGTTTGAAAATTTATCTCTTTGGTTGAAAAATGAACTATTTTGTTAAAAATTTGTTATTATTTTTGTTGAAAATTAATTTTATTAACTGAAAGTTTAAATAATTTATTATTGTTTTTAATCATTTTCTCTTAGAACAGAGTTAGAAAGTTGCAGTTTTTTCCGAATTTTTCAACGTTACAACTTTTCAGTTAGAGTGAGGCAATAATCAATTAAATTTGAAATAAATAATTGTTTAAACAATTAATTATTGATAATAATATTCTCTTTGAATAATGCTAGCAGATTGCATTTTGTCCTAAAATTATTCACTTTTGGTCCACTTTTCCTTAGACTGAAGTAAGAATTAGTTTTCAAGTTGACAAACCTAATTGTTTAAATAATTTATTATCATTTTTAATAATATTCTCCTTGAATAATGTTAGAAAGTTGCGTTTCTTTCTTAAATTTTCAACTTTTTGTCTACTTTTCACTTAGATTGTGGTGATAACTAATGAAATTTAACAACAATAATTGTTTAAACCAAATTATTATTGTTTATAAAACTACCTTCTCCTATATTAATGCTAGATATTTGCGGGCTTTTCTCAAAATTTGCAACTGTTGTCAACTTTTCCATTGGAGTGAGGTAATAATTAATCAAATTTAAAAGAAATAATTGTTGAAACAAATTATTATTTTTATAACTATCTTCTCTTAGATCATTCTTAGAAAGTTGCTGTTTTTTTCTGAAATTTTTTATTTTGCTTTGGCTTTTTAGTTATGAGCAAATAATGAATAAATAATGCAAATATTCATTTTTTAAACAATCTCTTTCTTTTTTGTAAATATATTTTTCCGAAATAAAACTGGTATTCAAAATATTCTTCAAATTTCACTCTAAGTGAAAAGAGGACTAAATAGTTCAAAATTTCAGAAAAAACTGCAACTTTCCAGCATTATTCTAAGAGAATATTATTATAAATAATAAGGAATTGTTTAAACAATTATTTCTGTTGAATTCAATTGATTATTGCCTTGATTTAACTCAAAATTTGGAAACATGTTGAAAAATTCGAAAAAACCGCGACTTTCTAACTCTATTCTAAAAGAAAATGTCAATAAACAATAATAAACAGTTTACACAATTTATGTAAATATCTAATAATCAGTAGAAAATAGTATTTTATGTATTAGAAACACTTTGTATTTCAGAAACAGCAAAAAAATCATAATTATCGTCAAAACCTCGCAAAACCCATTTTTTCACTTATGTGGTTTTTTTGAGACCCTATAAAACACACTTATGGTGGTGATATTCAAAAAGTAATTCTTCATTCGTATTCTATGGTTGATAGCGAAAAAAATTTTGAGTTTCAACTCGATTCACCAAATATTGACGATTCTGAATAAAATTTACAAGAACATCCTTTTTTCTTATGGGAAATGCCATAAAACTTCATGGGACTTGTTCTAAATATAATTTTTTTTCGTTTATTTAACGCATTTCTCTTTTGTGGATTAAACAAATTTGAGGGCAATATGCATCAAAATTCGAGAAAAAAAAATCAAATGCATTTTTGGACAAACCCTATGGACATTACTCAAATTTTGTTTGTGTAATGGATCTTATCTTTCGGCGGCGAACTTCCCTTTCCGAAAAAGATGTCTGGCGCCCTCCCTAGATTATAAACATGAGGCGACAGGAAACACGATATCATTCTCGTACGAGTGACAAAAGTGATATCGCACTTTGCGCATCCTTTTACTTGATTAGAAGGCGACAAGTGCCGAGTGTTGACAAATCAACATATGGCAACAATCACCTTAACGAGTTCCAGAAAGGAATCATCTTCGTTCAAGTTACGAGGTTTCGGTTTCAGGG
Organism: Andricus grossulariae; assembly: GCA_011634705.1. Taxonomy (NCBI): domain Eukaryota; kingdom Metazoa; phylum Arthropoda; class Insecta; order Hymenoptera; family Cynipidae; genus Andricus; species Andricus grossulariae. Next base: position 2,649 of record JAABKJ010012187.1, read on the forward strand.
CCACCTGAACCGTTTCCAAATGTGATGCATAATACTGCGCAATATACTCGACTGGGTACTCGCGCACTACGGCCCTTCCTAGGTAAGAGTCGCAACCGTCTCTCCCTACCCGCTGAGAAACTGCGTGGGCAGCAGTTCTAGGATTGTCGGGTGTATTTATTTGTATTATTATTGATAGTATTCATTGATTTCAAATTTCCCCGCGCTTTTCGGTTGAAAAAGTTGCGTACAGATGGCGCATCGATCGTGACATTAATCAGTGACAGCGTTATAACAATTAAAATTGTATTGGTACCTACAAACTGTACTCAAAATATAGAAATTTTACTTTTGACGATAGCGCTACGGTGGCGCCACAGACTGAGAAAATTTTGGCGCCAAATTCAAATTTGTTTATTTTCAAATGTTCAAATAATGCTAGCTCGCAGATTTTGAAAAACAAATTGGATATATTTTGCTAATTTAAAGTATTACCAACGGTTTTATTGAAAATCCAACAATTTGGTTGAAATTTCAACTTTTTGGTTGGGGATTTAACTATTTTGTTATTGTTATTGTAATTTAAAAAAAAAATGTTGACAAAAATAAAAAAGAGGAAATAAAAATGATGAGGTTTAATAAGGGGATTTGGTTGACTGTCTTTTTGTTTTGCTTTCCTCTTTTTCATTTTTGTTAAAAAAAAAATTTTTTTTCAATTAAAATAGGAGAATTTTACGGGGATTGACCAAATTTGGTCATAGGATTCCTGGTTTTATTTTCAGGAATTCTATACATTAACTTGATTATTGGACGTTGAATAGCATTTTGAATTTGATTTTATCATAATTTAATATTCTTAAATTTTAATTCGTTATTTAGTCTTGAAAATTCACCAATTCAGTTGAAAAATCGTGTTTTTTTTTTAATTATTATTATTTTTTTGTAGAAAATTATTCTCATGGGTTCAAAATTCGTTTTTTTTTGTAGAAAATTATTCCCATAGGTTCAAAATTCGTTTTCTTTTTTTTTAAGTTAATTTTTTAAACTAAAATCTTAATGATTTAATTTTTGGTCGAAAACCTATTCTTTCTAGGTAAAAAATTCAAATTTTTTATTGATCAGTCATCTTTTTGGTTTCAAAATTCATTTGGTTGAAAATTTAATTCTTTTGTTGAAAATTCATATTTTCGGATTGAAAATTATTTAAAAATTCAGCTGAAAATTCGTTTACATACTTTGTTAAAAATTTGTTTTTTTTCAGGGTAGAAAATTCAACTATTTGGTTAAAAATTCAACTTTTTGGTCGAGGATTCAACTATTTTACTAATAATTTGTTTTTTTCAATTAAATTCAACAAAGTGAAAATTCAACGATTTTGTTGATAATTTGTCTTTTTGTTTGAAAATAAATTTGGTTGAAAATTTAATATTTTTGTTAAAAATTCAACTGTTTTATACATAATTCGTCTTTTTGTCTTGAAAATAGAACAATTTAGTTGTAAACTCATATACTTTGTTAAAATTTTTTTTTGTAGCAAATGAATCTTCTTTGTTTGCAACAAATGTTCTTCTTTTGTTAAATTTAATTGGTTCAATATTCCTTTTTTTTTTTTGTTAAAAAATAATTTTTTAAATTGAGACTTTAATGATTCCATTTTTCCTGTTCAGGTGAAAATTCAACTATTTTGTTGATCATTCATCTTTTTGGTTTGAAAATTAATTTGGTTGAAAATTAAATTTTTTTGTTGAAAATTCAACCGTTTTGTATATGATTCGTCTTTTTGTCTTGAAAATTCACTAATTCAATTGAAAATTCGTTTTTTCTTTTTTTTTTATACAAAATTAATCTTCTTTGTTAAAAATTCAACTTTTTGGTTGAGGATTGAACTATTTTGTTAAAAATTCGTCTTTTTAGTTAAATTCAACTTCTTCAAAATCCTTTTTCTTTTTTTTGTTAAAAATTAATTTTGTAAACCGCAATCTTAATTATTTAATTTTCGGTCGAAAACTTATTCGGAAAATTCAACTACTTCGTAGAAAATTCAACTTTTTGGGTAAGGACGTAACTATTTTGTTAGAAATTTTTTTTTATCAAATTCAACTGGCTCAGAATTCTTTTTTTATTTTTTTGTAAAAATTAATTTTTAAAACTGAAACCCTAATGATTCTATTTTTCATGTTAAGGTGAAAATTCAACTACTTTGTTGATCTCATTAATCTGTTTTGAAAATTCATTTGGTTGAAATTTTAATTCTATTGTTAAAAATTCATATTTTTGGGTAGAAAATTCAAGTATTCGGTTGAAAATTCAATTTTTTGGTTGAGGATTCAACTATTTTGTTAAAAATTGATCATTTTTCCTTAAATTTAACTAATGAAATTTTTTTTATCAACAATTAATTTCGTAAACTGAAACATTTTTTATCCCATTTCCCAAGTTAAGGTGAAAATTCAATTATTTTGTTGATCATTCATCTTTTTTGTTTGAAAATTCATTTGATTGAAGATTTAATTTTTTTGTTGAAAATTTAACTATTTTGTACATAATTAATCTTTTTGCCTTGAAAATTCAACAATTCAGTAGAAAATTCGTGTATTTTTTTGAAAAATCGTTTAAGCGGGCAAAAGTTAATCTTATTTGTTAATACCCCAACTTTTTGGTTGATGATTCAACTATTTTGTTAAATTTTTTTTTTATCCATCTAGTTCAAAATTCTTTTTTTTTTGTTTTGTTAAAAACTAATTTTTTTAAATGAAATCCTAATGATTTAATTTTTTATTGAAAACCTATTCTTTTTAGGTAAAAATTTAAATTTTTGGTTAAGGACACAACTATTTTGTTAAAAATTCCTTTTTTTAGTAAAATTCAAATGATTCAAAATTGTTTTTTTTTCGTGTTAAAAATTAATTTTTTAAACTGAGACCTAAATGATTCCATTTTTCCTCTTTAGGTAAAAATTCAACTATTTTGTTGATCATTCATCTTTTTGATATGAAAATTCATTTGGTTGAAAATTTAATTATTTTGTTGAAAATTTAACTGTTTTGTACATAACTCGCCTTTTTGTTTTGAAAATTCACCAATTCAGTTAAAAATTTGTGTTTTTTTTTAATTCTTTATTTTTTGGGGTAGAAAATCAATCCTCCTTGTTGAAAATTAAACTTTTTGGTTGAAGCTTCAATTATTTTGTTGAAAATTTGTCTTTTTTAATTAGATTCAACTGGTTCAAAATTCTTCTTTTTTTTTTGTTAAAAATTAATTTTTCAAACTGAGACCTTAATAATCCCATTTTTCCCGTTTAGGTGAAACTTCAACTATTTTGTTGATCTTATTCAGATTTTTTAAAAACTCATTTGGTTGAAAATTCTTTTGATTGAAATTTGTATTCTTTTGTTGAAAAATCCAGTATTTGGTTGAAACTTCAATTTTTTGGTTGAGGATTCAACTATTTTGTTAAAAATTCAACTTTTTTCGTTAAATTCAACTGGCTCAAAATCCGTTTTTTTTGTTTTGTTATTTTGTTAATTATTAATTTTTTAAATTGAAACCTCAATGATTCCTTTTTTCCTTTTTAGGTGAAAATTCAACTATTTTGTTGATCATTTATCTTTTTGATATGAAAATTCATTTGGTTGAAAATTCGTTTGGTTGAAGTTTTAACTCTTTTGTAGAAAATTCACATTTTCGACTTGAAAATTCAAGTATTATTTTTTAAATTCGTTATTTTTTTGGGTAGAAAATTAATCTTCTTTGCTAAAAATTTAACTTTTTGGTTGAGGACGCAAATTTTGTTTTCTTCTAATTAATCTTTTTCAGTTAAAAATCTAATTCTTTTGTTGAAAATTTAACTGTTTTATTCATAATTCTCCCTTTTGTCTTACAAATTCAACAATTTGGTTAAAAATTTGTGTATCTTTTTTGAAAATTCATTATTTTTTGGGGTAGAAAATCCATCCTCCTTGTTGAAAATGAAACTTTTTTGTTGAAGCTACAAATATTTTGTTGAAAATTTATCTTTTTTAATTAGATTCAACTGGTTCAAAATTCTTTTTTTTTTTTTTGATAAAAATTAATTTTTCAAGCTGAGACCTTAATAATCCCATTTTCCCCGTTTAGGTGAAAATTCAACTATTTTGTTGATCTCATTCAGCTTTTTGGTTTGAAAACTCATTTGGTTGAAAATTCGTTTCTTTGAAGTTTCAATTCTTTTGTTGAAAATTCATAATTTTGGGTAGAAAATTCCAGTATTTGGTTGAAAATTCAATTTTTTGGTTGAGGATTCAACTATTTTGTTGATCATTCAGCTTTTTGGTTTGAAAACTCATTTGGTTGAAAATTTTTTTGGTTGAAATTTTTATTCTTTTGTAGAAAATTCACATTTTCGGGTTGAAAATTCAAATTTTTTATACATAATTCGGCTTTTTGTCTTGAAAATTCACCAATTCAGTTGAACATACGTGTATTTTTTTCGGGTAGAAAATTAATCTTCTTTGTTGAAAATTTAACTTTTTGGTTGAGGACGCAAACTTTTTTTTTTAATTCATCTTTTTCAGTAAAATGCAAATGGTTCAAAATTCAATTTTTTTTTTGTTTGTTAAAAATTAATTTTAAAAACTGAAACCTCAATGATTCCATTTCTCCTTTTTAAATGAAAATTTAACTATTTTATTGGTCATTCATCTTTTGGGTTTGAACATTCATTTGGTTGAAAATATAATTCTTTTGTTGAAAATTTAATTGTTTTATACATAATTCGTCCTTTTGTCTTAAAAATTCAAGAATTTGGTTAAAAATTTGTGTATTTTTTTGAAAATTCGTTATTTTTTGGGGTAGAAAATTAATCATCTTTGTTGAAAATTCAATTTTTTGGTTGAGGATTCAACTATTTTGTAAACAAAATACATCTTTTTCCGTTAAATTCAACTGGTTCAAAATTCGTTTTGTTTTGTTGATAATTATTTTTTCAAACTAAAACCTTAATGATTACTTTTTTTCCTCTTTAGGTGAAAATTCAACTATTTTGTTAATAATGCATATTTTTTCGTTGAATTCGACTGGTTCTAAATTCATTCATTTTTTTTTTTTAATTAATTTTGTAAACTGAAACATTTTTTATTCCATTTTCCCTGTTTAATTGAAAATTTAACAATTTGGTTAAAAATTTGTGAATTTAAAAAACCAATCTTTTTTTTGTAGAACAGTAATCTTCTTTGTTTGCAAACAAAAATTCTTCTATTCTTAAATTTAATTGGCTCAATATTTCTTTTTTCTTGTTAAAAAATAATTTTTTTCCTGTTTAGGCGATAATTGAACTATTTTGATGAAAATTCATCTTTTTGGTTTAAAAATTCATTTGTTGGAAAATTTAATTCTTTTGTTGAAAATTCATATTTTCAGGCTGAAAGTTCAACTGTATTGTACATAATTCGTCTTTTCGTCTTGAAAATTAAAAAATTTTGTGCAAAATTCGTGTATTTTTTTGAGTAAAAGATTAATCTTGTTTGTTAAAAATTCAACGTTTTAGATGAGGATTCCACTATTTTGTTAATAATTCATATTTTTCATTGAATTCAAATGGTTCAAAGATTTTTTTTTTGTCATGTTGAAAATTAATTTTGTAAACTGAAACATTTTTGATTTCATTTTCCATTTTCATTTCATTTTCATTTTTATTTTCAGATTCATTTGCTTGAAAATTTGTTTTGTTGAAATTTTAATTTTTTTGTTGAAAATTCATATTCTTGGGTAGAAAATTCAATTATTTGGTTGAAAATTCAATTTTTTAGTTGAGGTCTCAACTATTTTGTTAAAAATGTATCTTTTTTTCGTTGAATGTAAATGGTTGAAAGTTTTTTTTTTGTTTGTTAAAAATTATTTATGTAAACTGAAATATTTTTTATTCCTATTTCCCTGTTCAGGTAAAAATTCAACCCTTTTGTTGATCATTCATTTTTTTGCTTTGAAAATTCATTTGTTGGAAAATTTAATTCTTTTGTTGAGAATTCATAATTTCGGGTTAAATATTCAACTTTATTTTACATAATTCGTCGTTTTGTCTTGAAAATTCACAAATTTAGTTGAAAATTCTTGTATTTTTTTTTTAAAGATTAATCTTGTTTATAGAAAATTCAACTTTTTGGTTGAGGATTCCACTATTTTGTTAATAACTCATATTTTTGCGTTGAATTCAATTGGTTCAAAATTCGTTTTTTTTCTGTTAAAAATTAATTTTGTGAACTGAAACATTTTTTATTTCATTTTCCCTGTTTAGGCGAAAATTCAACAATTTTTTTGACCATTCATCTTTTTTGTTTGAAAAATAATTTGGTTGAAAATCTAATTCTTTTCTTGAAAATTCAACTGCTGTGTATATAATTCGTAATTTTGTCTTAAAACATTAACAATTTGGTTGAAAATTCGTGTATTAAACAAAAATCTTTTTTTTTGTAGAAAATTAATCTTGTTTGTTTAAAATTCAACTTTTTGTTTGAGTATTCGACTATTTTGTTAAAAATTCATATTTTCTCGTTAAATAAACTGCTTAAAAATTAGTTTTTTTCTGTTAAAAATTAATTTTTTTAATTTGGTTGTAAATTTAATTCTTTTGTTGAAAATTCATATTGTCGGGTTGAAACTTCACCAATTCAGCTGAAAATTCATGTCCATACTTTGTTAAAAATTCCTTTTTTTCATGGTAGAAAAATAAACTATTTGGTTGAAAATTCAACTTTTTGGTTGAAGATTCAACTATATTATTAATAATTCGTTACTTTCAAATTAAATTCAACAAGGTCAAAATTGTATTATTATTATGATAATTCATCTCTTTGTTTGAAAAAACATTTGGTTGAAAATTTAATATTTTTGTTAAAAATTCATTATTTTTTTGTGTACAAAATTATTCTTCTTTGACGAAAATTCAACTTATTGGTTGAGCCTTCAACTATTTTGTTAAAAATTTGCCTTTTTCATTCCAATTAACTGGCTCAACATTTTTCTTTTTTTTTTTAAATTAGTTCTTTAAACTGAGACCTTGATGATTTCAATTTTCCTTTTTAGGTGAAAATTCAACTATTTTGTTGATCTCATTCATCTTTTTTGAAAACTCATTTGGATGAAAATTCATTTGGTTGAAAATTTAATTCTTTTCTTGAAAATTAATAATTTTGGGTAGAAAATTCCAGTATTTCGTTGAAAAATCAATTTTTCGGTTGAGGATTTAACTATTTTGTTAAAAATCATCTGTTTCGTTAAAGTCGACTGGTTCCATATTCGTTATATTTTTTTTTGTTAAAAATTAATTTTGTAAACTGAAACATTTTTTATTCCATTTTCCCTCTTTAGATGAAAATTAAACTATTTTGTTATTCATTCATCTTTTTGGTATGAAATTCATTTTGTTAGCAATTATTTTGGTTGAAATTATAATTCTTTTGTTAAAAATTCATATTTTTTAGCAGAAAATTCAAGTATTTTGTTAAAAAATCAATTTTTTGGTTGAGGATTCAACTATTTTGTTAAAAATTGATTGAAATAATGGTTCCCTTTTTCCTATTTAGGTGAAATTCAACTATTTTGTTGATCATTCAGCTTTTTGGTTCGAAACCTTATTTGGTTGAAATTTTTATTCTTTTGTAGAAAATTCACATTTTCGGGTTGAAAATTCAATTGTTTTGTACGTAATTTTTTTTATTCGCCAATTCAGTTGAAAATTCGGGTATTTTTTTTTAAATTCGTTAATTTTGGGGGGTAGAAAATTAATCTTCTTTGTTGTAAATTCAAATTTTTGGATGAGGATTCCACTATTTTGTTAGTAATTCATTTTTTTTCGTTGAATTTAACTGGTTCAAAATTCTTCTTTTTTTTTGTTAAAAATTAATTTTTTAAACTGAAACATTATTTATTCCCTGTCTTCCTTTTAGGTAAAAATTTAACTATTTAGTTGATCA
>JAABKJ010012188.1:0-10575 GCA_011634705.1 Andricus grossulariae
GAACTAATAGTCCGACAAAAAATCTAAAGTTATCGTTGGATGCATCTCGGTCACATCTCTAGGAGATTTTTGAATCATCAAAAAAAATTATTATCCAAACAATTATGTTGTTTATAACATTTTTTAATTGTTTAAAAAATAAGTGAACAATAATTTGTCACAAATGACAACCAGATATCCTTCCTCGAATATTACAGAATGCCAAAAATTTTTAAAAATTTATAAACTACCATTCGAACATTAATTTTTCCCCTCCACTCTCACTCGAAAAATCCTTTGAATATAAATTTCCATCTTGGGACATATAGCTATAACGAACTAATATTCCGACAAAAAATCTGAATGTATCGTTGGATGCGTCTCGTTGATATCCATAGGAGATTCTTGAATCACGAAAAAAAAATATTATTCAAACAATTATATTGTTCATAACATTTTTTATTTGTTTAAAAAATAAGTGTACAATAATTTGTCACAAATGACAACCAGATATCGTTCCTCGAATATTACAGAATGAAAAAAATTTTGAAAATTTATAAACTACCGTTTCACCATTAATTTTACCCCCTCCACTCTCACTCGAAAAATCCATTGACTATAAATTTCCATCTTCGAAAATATGGCTAGAACGAACTAATAGTCCGACAAAAAATCTAAAGTTATCGTTGGGTGCATCACGGTCACATCTCTTGGAGATTTTTGAATCACGAAAAAAAATTATTGTCGAAACAATTATATTGTTTGTGACATTTTTTAATTGTTTGAAAAATAAGTGAACAATAATTTGTCACGAATGACAACCAGATATCGTTCCTCGAATATTACGGGATGCAAAAAATTTTGAGAATTTATAAACTACAATTTAAACATTAATTTTACCCCCTCCACACTCACTCGAAAAATCCTTTGAATATAAATTTCCATTTTCGAACATATGGCTAGAACGAACTAATAGTCCGACAAAAAAGCTAAATGTATTGTTCTAAGCGTCTCGCTCATATCTCTAGGAAATTCTTGAATCACGAAAAAAAAATTATTATTTAAACAATTCTATCATTTATAACATTTTTTATTTGTTTGAAAAATAAGTGAACAATAATTTGTCACAAATGACAACCAGATATCGTTCCTCGAATATTACAGAATGCAGAAAAATTTTAAAAATTTATAAACTTCCATTTTAAACAATAATTTTACCCCCTCCACTCTCACTCGAAAAATCCTTTGAATATGGATTTCCATCTTTGGACATATAGCTATTGTGACGTACTAAAAATGCCACGTAATACTTGTAATCGAAAAATTATTTGTATATATTCCGAGTATCTGATTTTGAAATTGAACAATTTGAACTTATTTTCTGTAAAGGGTTGGTAATAAGTCTGGGCCCGTCGAAAGCTGCTGACCTGAGTACAGGTAATTGGTTCATTGCAAATAGGTGAGGATTTGTCATCGACTTGAGAGGAAGTGCCTCCCTCAACTCAAATATTTTCCTCATAATTGCATTGTGGTCGTTGAGTGAGGTAGTGATTATCCTAATATATGAAAAGTGTTTCCTTAGAAGGTTTGTCCGAAACAGAGCAATTTGGAATTGTCATTGGAGCTCGTGAACGACAGTTTTAAAAAAAGCTTTGACTTTCAGATTAAGCAAGGTAATTATATCATTATTTCATTCCGTACCACCATATTTATTTATTACTTTTATACTGGTAATTCACGCGGACTCTAAGTTGGCGGACCAATATTTACCAAAAAGTATCAAAAATAGGCTTGTAAAAACAGTTGTACTGTCTGAATGTTTGCATAATATGTAATTGATAAAAAATTCTAAATCGGCACATTTTTTAACAACAAAAAATTATCACAAGTTAAGGCATACAATTGGTTTGAAAACTTATGTCTGTATTCAGTGCGAATAAATTCAATTGATGAGTAACTCACATTTGACATGGGCGTTAATAATACGGCAATAATACAAAAAGTGCTGAAGTAATGAAGAATCCTTTAAAAGCACTTACTGAAAGTAAGCTATGCAATTGAAATTAAATTTATGTAATTCCATTCATTATTCATATAGTGCAATATGGAAAAATCATAGTTGTGCGACATTTCACCCGCGGAGGTGGGTGATATAAAATTATTAAATAAAAATGAAATAAAATACATTAAATAAATATATATAATATAATATAATATAATGTAGTGTAGTGTAGTGTAGTGTAGTGTAGTGCAGTGCAGTGCAGTGCAGTGCAGTGCAGTGCAGTGTAGTGTAGTGTAGTGTAGTGTAGTGTAATGTGTAGTGTAGTGTGGTGTGTGGTGTGGTGTGGCGTGTTTTGGTGTGGCGTGTTGTGGTGTGACCTAGATACTAGTCGTGTTACCTAGATACTTTTTACCGGCGAAACCAAGAAAACACATTTATCGATTGACCTAATTTTGCAATTAATGATTATTTAACAATAAACGATTTTGAACTTTTCAATGATTCCCTGGGCATCGCTGGAGTATTTCTAATATGTCCTGCAAATATGATCTTATTTCAATAGCATTTGGCCAAGTCAGAACGATTTAAGTTTTAAAACTTAATTAAATCAGAGAGAAGCTTTTGTTCAATATTTCGTTTTTATTTTTACAAGAAAACCTTTGAAAAAAAAAATCTAATAGGAAAAAGTTCAATTTTTTTATTCTGTATAATTCTACATTTAAAAAAAAATGATTTTTCGATTTTGAAAATTTTGTTTTTTGGAGACGATCGGACAATACTTTTACGCGTTCTCGAGCGTCCGGCTGGTTATTGCACCCAGCGGCTCAATTTCTTTAAGAAGTAATTATTAAAGTCTTGATCTGAAATTCATTTGGAATTCAGAGCTTGAAATAATTTTCGTTAAAGTAAAGATCGAAAGTAGTGCAGTTCTTACCGAAAGTCATTCGGACGAAATCTTCCATTCCGGAAAGACCTCAACTTGATACGGAATTAGAATAGAAGTCAGAACCTGAAACAATTGTCAATAAAGTGCAAATGAAAAATCATCAGGTTCAATTCCATCTCTGTCCGGACAAAAACATTCACTCCGGAAAGAATGCGGATCAATCCGAAATTAATCCACGTGCTGAATTTTCTAATTTAAGTGCAAACGGGAAAGTCTGTTTAATCCTAAGTCATTCCGGACAAAAAAACCTATCCGGAAAAAGTCCACATCAATCTGAAATTAATCAAATCGAATTAGCATGTAACCCCCGTCGAGAATTCCAACCATAACCGTAAGACTTTCATCTACAACTTCTTAGCCTCGCCCCTGGCCGCGAGCGCGACATAATCGTCTTGAAGTCGAACTCAAGTGAAACGAAGTCCAACTCAATTCGAAATATTTTTACTCAGGTCCGTAAACAATGATGGTGTTAAAGTTCGAAGTCTACACAACCTTTCTAGTTCAGAAATTATTGTCAACGAATGTACTGGATATACGAGGTGTGTTCAAAAAGTAAGGTGACTTTCAATTTTTATACAAGAATATTTATTTATTCATCAATATTAACGTTGTCCCCTTCAAAGGAACCCCTTCTCAGATAAAACACTTTTGCCAAAGCTTTTTCCAATCCTCGAAGCACTTCTGATAAGCACTTTTCTGTATAGCCTCGAGTTCTTCCAACGATGTATCCTTTATCTTCTCAATCGTTGCAAATCTCTGTCCTTTCATGGGTCTATTCAGTTTTGAGAACAGGAAAAAGTCACAGGGGGTCAAATCCGGTGAATATGGTGGCTGAGGCTTGATTGTAGTTTTGTGTTTGGACAAGAAGTCACGCACAAGCAACAATGAGTGAGCAGGTAATACAAAAGCCATGAATTGTTTTTCCACAATTCCGGACAAAATTGCATTGTACGAGCCAACCGAGATGCCGACGTCTTCAGCAACTTCTCTAATAGTTATTCGACGATTCTTCAACACAATATTCTTCACTTCTTCAACGCTTTCATCATTTATTGACGTTCTGGGGCATCCAGAGCGAGATTCGTCATTAGTGTCTTCTCGGCCTTCTTGGAAAAGCTTGTACCACTCATAAACATTTTTTTATTCAGAATACACTCACCGTATGCCACTGTCAACATTTCGAGTGTTTTGGAGGACGTAATTCCATTTTTCATACAAAATTTGATGCAAGTTCTCTGATCCATTTTTTTCGACAGCAGAAAATCGAAGATCACATCAAAAATCTCTGACCTTTACGCCTCTCGCAATCAAACTAAAAATGCTATACACTCGAAACGGTGTACATATTTTCGTGAAAATGCACCAATATGATATAAAAAAAAATTGAAGATCTAATGGTCATAGCCTGCGAAATTTGAAAAGTCACCTTACTTTTTGAACACACCTCGTATAATGTTCTTTAGGAATAAAGTATTGAAAAAAAATGTTAATGTACACTCGAACTCCAAAGATACGACTACTCCACAGATACGAGCGTCCTGACTCCAAAGGAGCGAGCGGAATTTTTTCCTACCCTAGTAGAGAGTGAGACGCGCGCATGCGCGCTGCTTTGAATTCGACGTTTTTTTAATTGCGAATTGCATACGCGCTCATGCGCGCAGGAGGCCTGTGTGCAATTTGCATTCTCACGCATTACCCCCGAAATCTAAACGTCGCAGGAGTGGGAGCCCCTTTCACGCTCGTATCTTTGGAGTTCCCGATTCCCGAGATTCTCGTATCTTTGGAGTTCGAGTGCACTATAATTTTTAGAATTGTACGCAGTATTTAAATAATATATAAGATCCAAAATTTATTCAACTACTCTATTGATTTAATTCGCATATAGTGAAATAGGATAAATGGAAAATATTCGTATATTACTGGTCTAAGCGAAGATATACTGTCATTTCTGTTCGTTTTTTGAAGTGTATATAGTCTCAAAATATAATCAGGCAGCATATTATTGACAGAATACGGGTACTATCTGACGCTCGGCTAGAAGAAGTCTAGAACGGAGGGAGAAATGTTCTAGAGAATACCAACATTTTTTCTCTGACCTATCTCGACTCTTCCGAGATCCACCAGTTACTACGGACCAACCGCCCAAACAAGAGGAGTTTGAGACATTTTTAGAGAAGTCCACGAAGTCCAGCATCCACTGAATAAAGACAGAGTGAACATAAATAGCTTCAAGAAGTTGCCCAGTGCCCTCATAACACCTGGGGAAGAATGCGCACCTATCACTACCGAAGAGGTGAAAAAAGTATTAAGATGCATGAAGAATTATTCCTCGCCGGGACCAGATGGTTTTAAGAACTTCTAGCGGAAAAAATTTCCTTTAACCGACCAGCATCTGGCCCACATTTTCACGTCATATATAAAGTCTACAGATCCTATTCCGGAGGGATTGGTGGAAGGACGCACAGTCCTCCTCCCAAAGAAGAGCAACTTGTCTGATCCTAAGAATTACAGGCTAATAACTTGTCTGAACACGCTGTATAAGATCTTCACAGCTATCTTGAATGATAGGATTGTTCAGACAATCGAATCTGTGTGGCGAGAGATGTACGAACAACGCAGTCTGTTGGAAAGCTTGAAGGTTCATCCACACATATAGTGAGATGCATAGAGAGATTCATGCCCCTTTGAAAAACCAGATTTACTATCTCATCTGGAAAACATCGTGTGACAACTAAGAACGTCACCTTTCAGAGAGGCGTCTTTCAAGGCGACACCAAGAGCCCTCTCCTTTTCTGATTCACACTATGGCCACTATTTCTTGTACTTCGCGATTCCCAAGGGTACCACCGCGGCAAACCTGGATATCGGAAGCATAAGTTCACTTATGTATTCTACATGGATGATCTCAAGATCTATGCTAGAAATGAAGAGCACCTAAATGTTCATCTAAGAATTGTCGAGAAGTACACTCGGAAAATTGTAATGGAGTTTGGTTTAGAAAAACGCGCCAAAGTTCATTTGCAGCGAGGACAACTTATCGGCATCTCCGAGGATACTGAGCTTATCAACAAAAGCCCTGGGCGTGCCACAGAGTCGCATTCAGGACGTAACATCTATGAAAATGCTCTTCGATGCAAATGCAAACGTCTTAACCGACAGATTTTGTCTTAAGAACTTTCGGCGAGGAGCAAAGTATCTGCAACGATCATAGTTGCCGTCCCGCTACTACTTTATTAATTTGGAGTAATTTCATGGGTAAAAGACGAGCTTAGATCCCTCGGCATCCGGTGCCGAAAGGTTGTGCACATGAACAATAGCCTGCACCTTAGGTCATCTGTTCCGAGACTTTACGCCTCATGCCGTCAAGGTGGTCCCGGAATACTGAATCTCGAATGTCGTCACAGCAGGATCATTCTGGGTACAGCCCTTTAGGTCGCAAATGCACGAGACCCTCTTCTTTACATGGTCAGGAAACACGAAAAAGTGGGCGACGGAGCGTTCCTGTACAAAGCAGCAGAGGAGGCTGATGAAACTCGAACTTCTCTTGTTTGGGCGGTTGGTCCATAGTAACTGGAGGTTCTCGGAAGACCAGAGATAGGTCAAAGAAAAACGGTTGATATTCTCTAGTTCACCTCTCCCTCCGCTCTAAACTTTCCCTAGCGTCAGATAGTACCTGTGTTCTGTCAACAATGTGCTTCCTGATGATCAGCAGCTTTAACTTGTTGAGTGTGTGACGACGGATCCGTTGTTCTCGCGTGAACTGACGGACCCTGACAGTGAACTTCCTGTCAGATGTTATGTAGTCATTTACACACTAAATGCGGAACGCGTACTACCTTGTCCAACCTATCTTTGTGCTGAATTGATGCATGCGCCTTTTGGTCTTATGATCAGCCGTTGCTTTTGTTTTACGGTTTGCATCAACCAAGGTTATCTCTGCGTCAAACACACCACAATTGATGGTCCACATGTCGGACTATTTGGAAAAATCTCCACGAAGCGCGTCATCCACTTGAGCCAGATCTTCGGGCTTGATGAAAACCTAGATGCTGATGTTTTTCCTTGTCCTAAAGCATCGCTCTTCCTCTACTGGAGGTTTGCTTGTGGTTGATCTTAGTTTCGTCTCTCTTTCTCCACTGCCGGCTTGTTCTGTTTGTGGTAAAGTAGGCGCTCCGCATATAGTACCCCTTCGCAGGTGGTGAACGGCACGGTCTCGAAGCAGTTCTTGCGAAAAGTGCGAGCGTTCATGTGCTATACTGTCATCGTATCACTCTTGCAGGTCGCCTCTCAGTCGATTCATCCACTCAAAACTATTTAGATGTTGCCGGTCCATCGTATTGTCTCCATCTTGATTAGCTCCCATAATTCTAGGGTAATGCATTTGATTATTTTGAACCGTATTTACAACTAGGTTTGATGTTATAATGGTTGTTTTCATGAGTAGCTAGGAAAAGGGTTGGTACGACTTCGCAGAGCCCCGCATTCGAGGGTAAGACTATATACGCTGGGAGATCATCCGGTATCACAGAGGCATTGGCTGAGACATCACTTCCTGGCATCATGCAGCTATCGGCACGGTTGTTTTTGCCTTGACTTGGAATTTTTTCATTCGTCACCATCTCTCGTTAAAGGCTTTCCGTTTTAGCTTACAAAGAAACTGGACCTAACCGGAAGAAACAGGACCGAATATTATGTAGTATATATCCCTCAATATCGGGTCCCGAAAGGTTATGCACATGAACAAAAGCATGCAGTTTAAATCTTCTGTTCCGCGAATTTCACATCTCACGCCATCGAAGTGGTCGCGGAATACTAAATCTTGAATGTCTTCACAACAGGATTATTCTATGTACAGCACATAGTAGTTGCAAGTGGACAAGACCCTCTTCTTAAAATGGTCAGGAAACAAGAAGTGGGCAAAGCGGCGTTTCTGTACAAAGCAGCGAAAGAGGCTGCTGAAACACTCGGCCTTGACTCCAATATCCGGGATGAGCAAAATGCATCAAATCTTATCCATCTCGAGTACTCGCTCCTGAAGGCCCGCATTAAGAAAGCACAGGAGAAAAACTTCCGCGAATGGCTCCTCGAGAAGAAGATGCATGGCATCTTCCACAGAAATGTGGAGGATCTGTCGATGTCGTATGAGCTAACGTTTGCTTTTCTTAAATCACCCGGACTTAAGTCGCGCACGGAAGGTTTCATTTATGTCAAGACGGCGTTATTTCCACTCTAGCATACCGTCGCCACATTTTAAGCCAAGACATACCTGATGATAGCCGTAAAGCGTGTCATGCACACCCCGATCAGCTAGGACACATACTATCTGGTTGTCCAACTCATGCGGGAACGACCTACATCCAAAGGCACAATGTGGCACTCAGTGCTTTATTACCATCGCTGTCACTCTTACGGCATCAGCCCAAATACCGCTCTGCTAAACGCTCGTAGGGAAATAGAGTCTATTTTCGAGAATGAGAAGTGTCGGATATACTGGAACCTCATATTCTCGACCAGCTGACAAAAACATCATAGCCAAGGAGAATGCAAAGAAAGAGAGGTATAAATACCTTATAAGAGAGTTGAAACGGTTATACCCGGAATATTCTGTTAGGCTAATCGTCCTGATCATCGGCGCTCTTGGAGGTGCCAAGGTTTCACTGGCTAGTAGCCTGAAAAGCATCCCTGCGTGTCAACAAAATGCTGGGACACTTGCGGGGCTGATACAGAAGGCGGTCGTCCTTGAGTCGCTCCGTGTGCTCAGGGTACACGAGACTTTTGCCGTATCATAGTATTGAATTCATCGCAGACTGTAACTACTCATCTCACGGTCGTGAGACGTGGTTAAAGCTGAAATTTTACCGCAATTTCGCTGGGAGCGGATGCAATTTTTCAGATGAGCACCTGCTCCCAGCGAAATCCTGCAATTGTCCTTATGACAAACGTATTTAATCCCTGAAAATCTTTATATATATTATAAAAATATTAATAATTGATATTAATATTATATATTCTAATATCTAAAAAATCTAAATGAAATCTTCACCAGAGTATACAATATATATTTTTGTATCATTATATTATACATTATAACATAATAGAAAAATACCTTATTTAAGCTCGTGTTTAATAGGGATCTAAACAGTTGACAAAATTGTATCTAATAATGTACCAAAAAGATTACAAGAGATTACACATGATTGCATGTGATTACAGGAGTTTACAAAGGACTAAACGAGATTAGATGGAATTAGACAAAAGATAACAAGGTATTACACAAGATTACCAGATATTACAAGATTACCCGGGATTACATAAGATTACACAATATTACACGGGATGACATGAAAGAGTGTACACCAGATTACAACAGTACAACTCCTCGGAATCGATATAAAAAAAGATTGACAAGCAATACAATTTGTTAAATAAATCATTTTCATGTGTATATCTAAAATGATTTTCATGACCAACAATCTTTACCCTGCAGCCACGGTGAGCCTCAACCAACTTCAACCTAAACTCCTTACTCAATGCCAGTTCTTTGCAGGATTTAATTCTCTGTTCTTGCCCGAATATTTTAAGTAAGAAATGACAAAAATCGATAGAGTCTTGTTTTTGAAAATTGAACTTTTTATTTTTGGAGATTTTTTTTTTTTTTTAGAATAAAAAATTTTAATTACATGAACTTTTTTTTGAATAAACTATCTAGTAACCGAGTTCCTATAAACTGTTGTATTAAACGAAAACTGGGTCTTCTATAGAGTTTTTTGTAGACCAAATAGGAGTTTTTTGACCCTAAAGTTATTGAAAATTCTTACTTAACAAAAACTCTCAGCAGGATTCAATCATCTGATATTGCTTAGATATTTTGAGCTAACAAGAAAACAAATCGATCGAGCCCTTTTTTATGAAAATTCAAATTTTGATTTTTTTTAAATTAAAAATTGTAGTCATAGTTACGTTATTATATGTAAAATATGTGGTAAAAAGGTTTTTATAAACTTTTATGTTAAACGAAAACAGGGTCTTCTGTATAGGTTATTGGAGCCCTATTTTTGCTACAGAAACCTCTATAGAAGACCCAGTTTCATTTGATAAAAAAATTTATGCGAACTTTTTTACTATATATTTGATGTATAATAACGCACACACGAATAAAATTTTTCATTAGAAAAAAATGAATCTCGAAAAATCAAATTTTGAATGAAAAAAGAAGGGATCTATGGATTTTTTTTCTTCTTGACTCAAAATATTTGGGCAACATCAGATAATTGAATTTTGCAGAGTTTTTGTTGAGTAAGATTTTTCATTAACCTTAGGGTAGGTTCACACAGAATTTTACAGAAACCCTTTTACTACATATTTTATGTATCACAGTGTACACATAATTATAATTTTTCATTAGAAAAAAATCTCAAAAAATCAAAATTTGAATTTAAAAAAAAGGGCTGGATCAATTTTTTTCATTTCTAACTTAAAATATTTGGGCAACATGTGAGAATTAAATCCTAAAAAGAACTGGCGTTAAGGTAGACCAGCTATGAATCGTGAGTCAAAACGGTGAGCATTCCATGACAAAATAAAGCACAACGCAAATCCCGCATTATGTACTATCAAAAATATTATTAATATTAAAAAGTAATTTCCA
>JAABKJ010012189.1:0-10575 GCA_011634705.1 Andricus grossulariae
CACAGCGTTACTTAGAGACTAAAACAGTATAGATTTCCATACGTTGACCGGCTCGTGCGCTCTTTTGTTTACTACTACAACTTTTACATTTAGTTCACTTTATATTTAGTTACTTTTTCATACGTGATAAAGGGCGTTGCCCGTTAAATGTTAAAATAAATAAATAATAATAAATAAATAAAAATAAATAAATAAACATGAAATTGAAAGTCAATATTTTGGTTATAAACAAAACTGAAGTTCAAATGAATTCAACAATTTCATTCTTTTCTGTGGCATTAATTTAAAATTGAAAGTGGAAAAGTTTACAATTATAGTTTGACGATAAATACATGAGTAAATTGAAAATATACTTATTACATTTAAATTTATATTTTTGGTGTTTCGCATACTTGTTTCCCTAGAAAGTTATTGACACTACTTACTTCTACAATACATAACAAGTCCAACATGACGCCAGATTCAGGGGCTGCCTCGCACTGGCCGCGGCAGTGAATTAGTCGTTAGAAACGTAAACAGTTAGGGCCATATCAACCATTTCTGTTGGATTTTCCTCTCGCTTTTGTCGCTCTCGCTTACTGCTCTGCCGTAATGCCCGCTTCTACCGCTTCTCCACTGGTGGCAATGCATTGTTGACAGTACTTGTGCACTGCGAAACTGCATGGATCAGCACTTCTAGGAAGAACCAACTCAGTCGGCCTTACATGGGACTTCTTGTGTATTAATAATTTACATTAATATCATGAACAAATAGGCTTAGTGTTGAGATTCCATGTATAAATAGATGCATACCGTGCTGGTGACGTGCCTCGCACGACTATTGTCAGGATACATTCATATTTCTCTGGAATGTAGTGGAATTCGCATGAGTCTAGGAAAATTCTCCTGAGATTAGCATAATTTGATTATTCAGCAGCATGCTTGTAAATTGTGATGAATTCTCTTCAATTCTGTGCGAGTATCTTGCAATTTTAATATGTTTCTTGACTTCCATATGATTCTCTTCAGTTTAGCTGAATTCTCTCAAATCCAGTGAATGATATCTGCTTCGGGAAGACTCATTTTCAATTTGGCAGTGAGATTATACAATAGGTCATTGTTTCAGAAATTAAGATGTCCGTCAGGAAGAAAGGGGTCCCACCCCCAATAAGGACGCCAAATCCGGGTGACACGGTCCCGGCTTTTCACCTCAGAGAGCAAAGTGCGGCACGCGAATTCTGGAAAAAAGTGAAAGATTTAAAGTCGCCCGACGAGGCTAGGAGGTTCTTGCAAAAAACGGGGTTGGACGATTGTGTAATCGCGACAGCACACTTCTTTGGACTTCATCACAAAAATGATGGCAACGTCGTGGTGAAGAGGAAGGTCCAGAGATGGGACGGCATCGATTCCGATTCCGAGGATATAGACAATCTTGACGTCGAGGGCACTGGGGACGAGAGTTAGACTGTCTCTAAGCAGCAGGATGAGGGCCCATCAGTAGTTTTGGATGCGAAACCAAGACGCAAATTCCGCTCATGTTCATGTTCATGCTCATGTTGGTTCAACGGACATGTCGAATATACATTGAGGCCATGCCATCGTGCACCCCCATCCTTCGGCACCGAATACTCAGAGAGGCCATCCAGATAGCTTTGTTCAATGCTGTGCCGAATAAGCATTTCGTGCGGGAGGTGATGCGACTGGAGCTGCCCGTGTTGAAGCTCATGGGGCTGACTCCATGCACACAAACAGTGGCGCACACGATTAATGTTGCAAGCATGAATAGCCGGTGGAGGAAAAAACTAAAGGCCAACGATGAGAGTGATATTTTCCGCTTTTTCTCTGAGTACCCTATGGACGATAAATCCAGAGCACGCTACATCATTGAGGCGACACAACGATATAGCTTCGAGTACTATCGGGTATGATGATATTTTTTAAGTAACCTTGCATCGAATACAAGTTAAATTCGTCATTATTAAAAATTAAATTCCTAATACCTCGCAATAGCACAAACATAAAGAATATTCTGATTGCTGTACTTTACAGGCAGGTTTCGTTTCACGGCTGCGCTGCTTCATCGACTCAGAGAGGGACATGGAGGAGGAGAAGGGGCGGGACCTGACGAAGAGCGGAAATAAGGCGAAAGTAGCGGGACCACTTCGCAACATCGAGAAATGCCGAATCCTCATGTGGATGGCCATGTGTCAGCGCGACACGAAAGTGTTCACGGGGATCCGTTTTGCTCGTAGATGTGTGGAGTTGAGGGTAAACGTAACACACACACACGCGTGCGCGCACACGCACGCATGCTTGTTCTATTTTTAAAATGATAAAATATGTACATTTCTTTCTTTATTTTACAGATTGTTGATCGCTCGGCCGTTTGTTTATATACCAAACCGGAATCGTGCGAAGACGACTTTCGCATGGCCCTTGGTATGTTCCCGAAACCCGTGGAGAAGAAAATCGTCAATTGGCTCCTAGAAAAAGGCGAGATTATGGCCGATAGACGAACGAATGCATCATTGAGGAGGCAGATAAGAAACGCGCCAGGAGATGGCAACTTGTGGTCTCAGCCACAACTTAGAGCGATAGAAAGAAGATGGCCCAAAGACGACTGAGCTTCCTCACTGAAGAAAGAAGGCTTTCTTGACGGCTTTTGATGTTTCCCCCCATTCTAGTAATTTCATTTTACAGGATTTACAAAATATTAGGCAAAATTTCAGTCAGTTTAAAAGTACATTAAGAACTTTTGCAGAAATTTAAAAATATGTAATAAATTTTCGGAAAACTATTTTAAGTTTTAAAATATTTTTTATCTTTTCAAAGCTCGAGTATCTCCTACTATTTGTTAAATGCTTAAAAATTGAAAAAAGCCTCCAAACCTTCGAGATGTTCATTGACATATTTACAAATCTTCAGAGAAATCTTAAAACAATTTTCGTATTCTTTGAAAATTTTGGAGAAGCTTCAACATTTTTTTCCAAAATACTATGAAATGTACGCTTCGCTTGAAACTTGTTGAAATGTCTCACATTTTTAATTATTTCAACATCTACTTGAAACTTGAAAACCTTCGAAATATCTTTTGAAATAATTCAGTTTCCACACACAGTTTTTGGATTGTCTTAAAATTTTTTACATTCTCTTCTAAATAAGTCATTCTACAATCTACATAATTTTAAAGTTTCCCACAACATCTTCTCATCGGTACCGGTAACAATTTTTGTTATATGTAATGACAGTTTCAAAATTTCGTAAATTAAGATATTATATGTTTCCGTCAATTCATCCATTTTCCTTATCTCCTTAAAGGTGTGGAAAAGTTTAAAAATTGTACAATACGTCAGTAAAATATTAACAACAGCATCATATCCTAATATGGAAATATAAAATAAGTAGAATATTTAGAAATCATATGAAGTTAAAATTTGGTCTGTTATCGTGAAATAAGTCACTTATTTCGAAACTTTAATGTATATAACTAATGGTACAGTAAATTCATAATATTTATTAATAGACTCCATTAACAGACAGTTATAACCTGAATAGGCTTCTTCGAGAGACTGAAAAAATTCTTAATAATAAGAACCGAACATATTTGGACATGGACAAGCACAAAAATAGGATTCGTTTTGGGATGAAAACGCTTTGAAAAGTTAGGCTTTAAAATGTCGAGAAATAAAAAGTAATTGTTCTTTATCAGGAGATTTACAAACAGGCCCACTTCTTTTTTTCATATCTTGCTTTCCATATGAAATCATTCATGTCAGCATACTTTGTGTACAATGAGTGACACATTGTTTGAGTGTATCAATAAAGAATTTCATACGTGTACTTTCTGCGTACGTTACTTTTTTTATTTTCGAAAATTGTTCATCATCATTGTTGCCAATGTCATTAAAACTAAAGGGGTAGAGAGCAGTTTGGTGTTAAAATGCATTACAGTAGAACTCGTCGGATCGGCACGCACCGGGTCTCCACTTTCGATCACGCAGGTCGCAGAAACAAATCTTAGCTACACCTTCTGGCAGTGACGTATCTTTAATGTTCAAGGCTTTAATCTTTCACCGGTCGTTTTAGGCCGTAACATTTTTGTACCTACAGCACTGACGTCTGTTGGATGGCGTCTGCACTAACTCTGTGCGCCTGCGCCTACCTATCATGGCTAGGGGAGAGGTTGAAGAGTGGGGACTACAGCCCTTCGAGGATTTCGATGCGACGAGTTCCGATTCGACAGGTCCTACTGTATTTAGATTCTTGTGAGTATTGTTTGCGTTACTAGTATTGAATCTTATTTCTTAGAGATCTGGGTCATCGGAGAAATAGACCACGTGAGAAGGGAGGAGAAAGTTTTATGTTCTAGATGAAATTCTACAGGCCAAAGACAGGGAGAGTGAGAGTTGGAGAAGAAGGAGGGCTGAGAAGAGGTGAGTGACTTGTTTTTGAGATTCCTGCTGAGTTGGTTGCTTTTTCGTTGTATTCGTGATCGGCGAGTTCCGGGGATGCGATGCTTTTTGTTTGGCGTGTTTCGTACCGAATTGACGCGTTACGGTAAATATAACTTATAATCATTTAGCTGCCTTGGCTCCTCCTGGGTATTTTGTCTCAAGGGGTTTTCCGGCCGGGTCGCGTTGGGACACTAGTTCTTTGGACACATGCAAATGCGTGAGATTGTATCTACTTCACTTAAGAAATACAACGTTGATGTTTAAATGTTGATCATCATTGCTTCCACCCTTCCTCCATCGGCGGCATTCTCAGCCTGGTGGATCTGGACTCCATATTCGGATTGGCCGAGAATACCCATAATAAAATTTGGTTCTTCACTGATAAAAGTTGGCTCTTTCTTCAGCACGCTCAATAAAAGACAACGGTAATATAATGCATGAAAGTAATATACTCCGGTGGTAAATAATTGTGCATTTTGTAGTTGGTGCTAATGGTAACTACTCGAGCACAAACTACAAATGTTGATCATTTCAGGAATTGCTAACTTTCATTTTCACCGACGCGCAACGTGGACCTTCAGAGTAACTGTTAGGTGCATCTTCCAAGAGGGCGCAGTTATTAGCGTACGTTACAGAGGGTCCGTAGAGAGTGTGGCAACCTACTTCCTTCTCACTGCTTGGCTCAGTTTTCTTATACATGTCGCATATTTATATATTATGCTGTAGATAATCACTGCTTCAAATGACGGCATCCTGCCTTATAATGGCGGACTCCGGTTACTTTGTCACGTGCACCCTGAGGACAGGGAGCGAGTGTCAGCGACAGTGACAGCGCAAGTGTCTCAGCATTTTATTGACACGCTGGGATGCATATTATTCCTATGATTAAAGGTAATTATAAACAATGAAGAAGGTGCAAAAATGTAAAGAAAAAAGATATATATTTTATTACCAACGGTGAACATACATACTTAATTACAGCTCCCACGCATTTACACTTCCTGGACAATCTTTATCCCACCGATCCGTTACCGTAAAACTTTTTTTTCTTCCAATCGTTTCCCTTCTTCCTTCATCCAATCCAATAATGTGCGGACAGCTACCCTTGGGAATGGCTGCACGAATACTTCAACCTGCTTTCTCACTTCTTTCATCTTGTACAGGTGACGGCAAAGTAAATCAATATTATTCTGTATTTGTTTCACCTTTCGATCCAGCACCTATTCGAACAGAAATATATATTGGCATTGTCTGAAACGTCACACATCAGTTTTTCAACGGATCTCCACGTTTCGAGACCCCCTGCAGCCGAAAATCAAGTTTTGACTGTTTCCGTTAACAGAAACAGTGTCAATCTTTAACCATTAATTACTTGTATGCATAAAATTCTGAAACTGCGCATTGGTTGAAACATCAACAATGATATTTTTCGTTCAAAGTTCATCTTTTTTAGTTGAAAATTCAACTACTGAATTAAATGTTCAACCACTTGTGTTAAAAAGTAATTGGTTTGTGGTTGATGATTCATCTTAATTCAAAATTAGTATGTTTTTTGTAGAAAGTTATCTTTTTGGGTGGCAATCACCCCTTTTATTTGAAAATGCATAATTTTAGTGGAAAATTCATCTGTTTGATTTGAAATATACTTCTTTTGTTAGAAATTGTTTTTTTCGGTTTAAAAGTCAATTAATTGATTGAAGATTACCCTTTTTGTTAAAAATTCATATTTACTGCTTGCGATTCAATTGTTTTGTACAAAATTCGTCTTTTTGAGGAAATTAACTGTTTTTTAAAATTTAAATTAAAATCTTTTTTTTTAAATTAAACTACTTCCTTAAAAATTGAACTATTTTACACAAAAAAATCTTTTTCGTTTCTCATTAATATTCTTAGTTAAAAAGTCACCCTATTGTTTAAAATTCATAATTTTGGTTGAAGTTCCTATTTTGTTGAAAATTCGTCTTTTTGTGTTAAAAATTCAACTATTTTTGTAGAAAATTAAAATATTTAGTGCTTGAAAATTCACCTTTTCAGTAGAAAATTAGTCCTTTTGGCTTCAAAATGTAACAGTTTCATTGAAAAATAAAATATTTTGTTGAAAAATCGTACTTTTTTGGATGAATTCAACTGCTTTGTTATTTTAAATTAAATTTTTTTTTTCGAATATCAGCTATTACATTTTTCGTTGAGAATTCATCTTTTTGGTTAAAAATTGGACTAATAGGTTACAAATTGAACCACTTGATTCAAAATAAATTTTTTTTTCAAGATTTATAATTTTAGTTGAAAGACACATAATTTTGTATGAAAAATTAATCTTCTTGGTTTAAAGTTTACCCTTTCGTGTGAAAATTTATAATTTTAGTTGAAAATTCATCACTTTGGTTAGAAATGTACCTATTTGGTTGAAAATTCGTCTTTTCAAGTTGAAAGTTCAACTAGATTGATAGAAAATTCAACTATTTCGTTGAAAATAAATTTTTTGTTAAAAATCCATATTTTCGACATTTTTTATCCATGAAATTTTTAGGAAGCTTAATGAGAATCGAGAAATTCAACTTTTCTCGTAAATTTGATATTTTCAAGGAGGGAAAATTAGAAAGTAACAAATAAAATAATAAAGATGTTTTCGCTAAACTTTCATTCAAGCATTCCTAGTGCAAAGCATAATTATCCACTCACACGCGCGCTCAATGATTTTTTAATTTATTAAAAACTCACTCGAATTTGGACTGTTCTCCTACAGAATTCTGCCTTCCGAAATTCAGATGTGTCTCTGTAACACAGGCACATCCATTGTACGAGTTTCTTCTTCTCTGCTCGAATGAATTCCCCAGACTTTACAGCCTCATGCCCCACCTTTTTCAAGTTTCGGTATCCGGCTTCCTTCAGTTCCTGGTCGGCCTCTTGAAAGAAGACAAGTCTGGACAAGAAGGAGACCTACGAAAAATGGAGATGTCATTAAATGAATCAGTGAATGGATGGTGTATGATCAAATCAGTTTGGCTACTGATTATAACACACATATGCAAATTAAATATAACCTTCATCAGTCACAAAGTTAAGAAACGTGCGTGCAACCTCTGCAACTGCATAATATGCTGAAAGAGGAAATAAACATCGGCCATAATTTGCCGGAAGACAATACTCAACCTAAATTCATTAAAGAATTCATGATACACTTACTCGATAATACTCGTAGGAGTAGCAAGTGCTGAGGTTCAAACTCCGGGCACGGTTCGTGATTAAAAACTCATCCGTGTGAGGACTTGGACCGTGGAGCCTTGTCCTGGGGCTTGTCTCCAAGCCATGCAGTTTTAACATCTGCAGTTCTGATGTCTCAACCTCGACTGCAAAGGTTTCATCATCCGCAGCATTAGCAAGTGCATTCTGCACACATTCTCTGCGAATCCTGTGCCGAACAGTCGACTCCATCCTGGGAAACTGTTGCAGTCGCTCTCGTGACAACTGCTGGACGCGAGCTAACATCGGCGGTAGGTCTTGGTAGGGAGGCACGGTGCACGCTTCATTCCCTGCCTCAATCCCAACTGCATCGTAATTTCACGCAGCGTCCCAGAATTTCTGTTGAAGAGTAGAGAGGACCACCAATTAAAAAAATTCTACTGCAGATACTCAATACACAATTGGAAATAATTACTAATACATCCAAGTTATCCCGTGTAGAAAATTATCGGGGACTATTCGGGACCATAATAGACAGCCATAACCGCTAATCTGGCGCTGTTAAGGCGGTCTATTATGGAGCTGAGGAGAAGTTAAACGTTTTTGTATGGTAAAACGCTAGTCTCGACAAGCTAATCTAACGCTAGTGTGGATGAGCGAATCTAGCGGCGGTTTAGACGAGCTAATCTGGCGCTAGTCAGTCGGTCTTGTGAAAATCTATGTTTGTTTGTTGACGTTAAGAATCAAGTATGGGTTACACGAAGCACTTTGCAAAATTTACGGTATGACGGGCTACAGACATACATACATGCTCTCCTGATCGAAAAATCCTTATGGCAAAAACTCAAATTATGAACAGTTTTTGCGCTACGACGATTTAAATGTCAGATTTTGGTACACATTTTTACCTGTGGAGTGGAATATATTACAGACTTTTTTTTCCACCCTTTGCATTGCTCTCGGGCAAGTTTATGTAGAAAAATAATTGCACGCACGAACAATGCAATGTAATCGCGTTGGAAGAGAGAAGCGCTAAGGTTCGGGTGAAGCGCTACGCGCTTAGGCTACGCGCAAGGCGTTCATATAATTGCGTGTTATCGAGCTTCAAACGCGAAATTCGATTTCTATTATGAAGAGGCGTTTGGTTGTCTGAATCGGTGATACAAATAGCTAATTCAAACACGCATGACAAACGCTACTTGCGATTAGAAGATTGCATCCCAAGTTCGTCGCAAAGCGCTTAAGTTGAATGGCCAGACAAAAGAATCGATACCCAGCGTTGCAATTGGGCACTAATCAACCAGTTTATGTGAAGCACTCTAAAGTACCTTTTACACAATTCTCCTTTCGTGCCAACTCTTCTGCCCTATCTTCAACGCTAAGCGTTTAAGAAAACCACTTAGACAACATAATAAACTCCCAGCCTTGCTGTTTGGATTTGATGCGCCAGTTTAAGTCAAGCAGTCTAAAACAATGTATAAGGAATGCTTATCTCGTTCCAACGCTTCGACTTTATCTTCAACGCTAAGCGTAAAAGGTAAGTAGGTACATACGTAGATCACAAAATCAACCCCCAACGGTGCTGTTTTCGTAATCAAACGACTATTGCGGACTTGAACTGGCTGCTCAGCGCCAAACAGCAACGCTGGGATTTAATTTTGTTGTCTGGGTGATTTATTAAACGCTTAGTGTTGAAGTTAAAGAGGGAGCGCAAGAACGAGATAAGTATTCCTTATAAGGTGTTTTAGACTACATGCCTTAAACTGGCTAATCCGAGCCAAACAGCAATGCTGGGAGTTGATTTTGTTGTATAGATGCTTTCTTAAACGCTTAGCGTTAAAGTTAAAGTGGTACCGTTAGAACGAGGTAAGCATTTATTGTAAGGTGTTTTAGACTGCTTCATTAAAACTGGCGAATCAAAGCCAAACAGCAACGCTGGGAGTTTATATTGTCATATGAGTGCTTTTATTAAACGCTTAGAATTCCATTAATGTCTTGAATTCCGTAGATTTTATGAAACTCGTAAATTCTGTAAATTCCGTGAATTCCGTGAGTTCTGTGAATTCTATGAATTCCATTAATTACGTGAATTCCGTCAATTCCTTGAATGCCATGTATTCCCTGAATTCAATGCATTTCTTGAATTCGCTGAATTCATTGAATTCCGTGAATTTATTGAATTCCTTGAAGTACTTGGATTCCGTGAATTCCGCAAATATCTTAAATTTCATGAATTTCGTGGATTCCGTGAATTCCGTTAATGCCATGAATTTCATTAATTCCGTGAATTCCATAAATTCCGTGAATTCCATGATTTTCGTAAATTCCTTCAATGCCATGCATTCATTGAATGTTATGCATTTCTTGGATTAGGTGAACTCCAGGAATTCGCAGAATTCCGTGAATTACTTCCATTCCTTGAAATCTGTAAAGTCATTAAATTGTTAGAATTCCATGAAATCCATGAATTACATGAATTCCATGAATGCACTGAATTCTGTGAATTCATTGAATTCCATGCATTTCGTGAATTCCGTGAATTACTTCGGGGAGGGGGGGGGGTTAAAATCTCACTATGCCAGAAATTAAACTACGTTAAAACACTTTATCCTCTCAATTTGGGTGAAAATTCAAAAATTGAAATTGGAAAATCTGAATTTTATCTCAGAATGCTTTTTGCTCTCTGTTTATTAAAATAAATCTTCTAAAATAATTCAATTGAAAAAAAAGTTTTTGGCTCTATGCCTAGAAGTTGGCCGGGAATTTAGCAGATGGGAACATATGAACTCCTATTCAATACAACGCTGCTGAAGACTGGTCACCTTCTTAGCATAAAACATCAACCAATTGCGAATCGCGGTCCCCCCCCCTCTTCCAGTAACAGAAGTTTTGGTGAAACTGAGGTTACAACAAGATTATACCTTACACCTATATAACTATCTACCCTATACCTATATAC